>AWWV01011313.1:0-74504 GCA_001974805.1 Corchorus capsularis
TTTTTATTTGTTGATATAATATATATATATATATATATATATATTACGTATAATTTATGCGTACATCTTATCTTAAACAAGATAAGTAATAATAAATATAGAAAATCTTATTATTAAGAAGTGTAGTATATTATAGCTAGTATATATATATATATATATCATATTTTAGGTTTACAATTATATTTATATAATTAATTAATAGTATAGTTTAATTCTTAAAATAATTATTAAAAAATATTAGACGGGTTTTTGAACGAGTCTTGATCTAAATATTTGATAAATAGGCCGGACTTGGACAACACTAATGGCATTAATCTTAACACTAGACCCGACCCGAACCTGGCTGAACAGGTCTATAAATCCCACCACTTATGCTCATTTTACAAGGAAATTAGCTTAAAGGTTTCTTGGAGCATTCTATATCGTTAGATTTTACCAAAGTTGTTAGTTTCGTACCGGGATTTTCGGTCAGTACGTGCCGGTTTTCCTTATAACCGGTACCGGTAAACTATTTGTTTCGTACCGGTTTAAATTTCGGTGATTTCGGACCGTTTCGGTGGTACCGGTGCTTTTCGGTCAGTTTCGGCGAAAACGTGGATTTCGCTCGAAACCTAAATTTACTTTCTCAGAGACTCAATTTGGCATTTTAATAATTAAATAATATTAAAATTTGAGGTTTTTTTTACTTTTCAACTAATAAAAACAAAAGAACTAAACCATACATACTTAATTTACCCCACTTTTCTATTATTTTACTCTTCTTTCTAAATTAACTCAAAGATTTAACCGTCTCCTTCCATGAAATTTTGCCTTTTAACAGTTTAATAGACTTTAGAAAGTGTTATTATAAATGTTAAATGTTAAATATATAATTCTATATATCATATAATTAATTTGTATATTATATAAATCTTAATATTTATATATATATATATATATATTAATCCGAAAATCCGAAACGATATGACGAAACCATCGAAACCAGCACGTACCATTTTTTTTAAGAAAACCGAAATATGGTCCGGTACGAAACTAATGTATAGAGATTAACATTAAATGTATAGAGATTTACTCCACCATATAGATAAGGTAGCTCTGTAAGCTATTTTCCAGTCTCTGTAGAGTAATAGAAATTCTCTCAATTTTCTCTTTATTGTTGTTGTTGGATTCTGAAGACATTTTTTCTAACTTGCCAAGAGCACAAGTGCCCCTGGCAAAAACGACTAAATGGCCCTTTTGCCCCTGAACTTTTAAAATCTCAGCCAGTTTGCCCCCTAAACTAATAATTGTGCCACATTGCCCCCTTAATTTTCAAAATCAAGCCAAATTGCCCCCTGCCGTCAACGCCGTTAGTCACGTGACTATCGGTTCCATCAGCCCCCAATTAATTGCTTACGTGGAAATTTTTTGGCTGATGTGGATAATCCACATCAGCTAAGGCGGGTCCCATAATAGGAAAATCCCGCATAAACAAAAAAAAACAGAAAAAAGAAAAAAATAATAATAAACATAAAATCAACCATCATCTTAAGTTTACACTTTACACAATATAAGTAGCATCAGAATCATTTATACAGCAAAATAACACAAGAGAAAACAAATAAATCAACAAACGGAGAGGCAATGATCCTCGTAAAAAGTATCAGGACAGATAGCAGGGTTATGTCTAGGATTCTATTGGCTAGAACCATTCTGTGGAGATTGCAGAACCATGGAATATGCAGAGTTTGGTGCAGAGATGAAGGAAAAAAATGGAGAGCAATTTTCGAAGGAAGAACCAGAGTCCAATGGAACAAGCGGCCAGCTTTACAAGACACTAGGAAGCTGGTTACATCCTTTCAGAAGTTCGGTACTAAAAAAATGGAATGGTCAGTGGTGCACACCACTTGTACAGGAGGCAAAGAAGGCGGCTACAAAAGCAGCTCTGTACAGAACAACCTATTACTAACCTTAATGCTAATTTAACAACTCGCAACCTTTTACTATTGTACCAAAAAAAAAAAACAATAAGAAGAAAATAATAATTAAGTCAAAAAATGAATCACGTCATTTGCACAACAAACATTGATACAAAAGAGAACTTATTAGTTAAAATTTAATGAAACAAAACCATACCCCATCGAGATAACATGAAGTAGAAAGGAAACAACCTTTTCACAGGCATGGTACAAGAGCTCAACCAGATTCAATAGAAAGAGATAGATGCTGAAAACTCAATCAAGGGAAAAAGCAAAACAGTTTAAACTTCTCATCCCAGACAATTAGGGAGACCTTACCCAATCCTACCTGTTCTTATGAGAAAAAAAAAACCCAGAAAAACAAAGAAGCCAACTTTCCTTTCAAAACAAAGAAGCCAACGAGAAGATGGGATCTTGATAACCTCTGGGTAGAGCTTAGTTGCCAAGGGATGAGTGACCATGTTTGTGATCTTGGAAACGAAGTAAGGGTCCAAAGAAGAGCGTGAGGCGACGGTTTTAGGGAGCGACTGCAAAGTATCGGATCTAGTTTAGGTTTCGAATTTGGGGCTTTCAAAACGGAGGCTTTCTTTTGAAATTGGTTTGGGGAAATGGAAGCTTATGGGTTTAAGACTAATATAAGTTAAATTGGTGGCTATTGGCCGGCTATGTCACCGGAATAGGGAGTTCAGGAGGGAGATCGGAGGGAATGGGGATGATGAAGAATAAAATAGAAAGAAAAGGGAAGAAAAAAGAAAAAGGAAAGTTAAAAAAACAATAGAACGATTAGGGTTTTTTTTTTGTTTTTTTATAGGGGTTTTTGGGTCCACATATTGCTGATGTGGGAAGTCCATATCAGCATTTAACAGACTCAAACGGAACCGTTAGTCACGTACCGTCACGTGACTAACGGTGTTAATGACAAAGGGCAATTTGGCTTGATTTTGAAAATAAAGAAGATAATGTGGCACAATTATTAATTTAGGGGGTAAACTGGCTGAGATTTTGAAAGTTCAGGGGCAAAAGGGCCATTTAGTCCGGCAAAAACAGAAGACTTGCCGAGTGCCAACTTTCTTTTTGTTTTATTTTGTCGTCCCAATACGTCGTCGCTGTACGGCTTGACATAAACCCTCTTCTCCTTCTTTGTGTCTTTCCTTTCTCTCCTCTTCTTTCTTTTTCTTTCCTTTCTTCACCGTGGGCTTGTTCCCTCGCGCCGACAGCCACCGCCGTGAATTTTTTTGCTTTCTTTCTTTCCTTTCCTCTCTCGAGACTTTTTTTTCTTAAAAAAAGAAGTTTTACGTGACAGAGAGAATAGTTTTTCAAAATCTTTTGTTTTTGACATGAATGAATTGAGAGTGAAGATTACTCCTAATTAAGCCAACCTTTCTTACACATATTAAGGCACACCCACACCCTTTCTTCTTAAATTTCTAGCCTAATCCAAATTCCAGGAAGAAAATGGGTGTCAAAGACGAAAACTCTTATAAAACCTTGGACCTCTTTTTGAAGATTGGTTTAGATGAACGAACTGCTCGGAACACCATAGCTAATAACAAGGTTACCGCAAATCTCACTGCCGTCATTCACGAGGTTTGCTTCAACATTCTACTCTTTTTCAGCTCAATTTTTGGATTCTTGCTACTGAAAGTAAAATTAATTGTATGGAGCTTTTTCTCAGGCTTCTTTGACTGATGGATGTGACCGTACAATTGGAAATCTGCTATACACGGTAGATTTCTCTCTCTCTGTGTTTAATTTGAAGGCATCACAAAAAAAAAAGAGGACAGTTTGAGATGAGTTTTGTTGAATATATGTATCATAGGTTGCCACGAAATACCCGGCAAATGCGATTCTACACCGTCCAAAATTGCTTGAATATGTTGTCTCTTACAAGGTTTGGAATCTAATCAGCCTTTTTCCCCCTTAATAATGATTGTCATAAAATTAGAGGAAGAGATTATTGGTGTTCCTGTGGTTTTATGTTGCTTTTTATCAGATTAAGAGTCCAGCACAGCTAGAAGCTGCATTTTCATTTCTCTCAAATGTTGCATCGGAGAATTTTAAGCAGATTGATTTTGAAGAAGCCTGTGGTGTCGGTATGTGATAAGAGTGTTCATACTTTCCGTGAATGTTAATTTTGCATGCTCTGGCTTTGTTTTCTTGCTTCTCTATGTGTTTGTTTCAACCAACATGTAAATTTTGTTATAGCTTGGCTTTAATCTGGTTTTCTTTTCTCTTCACACTATTGATTTTGATTACTTCATTGTACTTGTGAACAGGAGTTGAAGTATCTGTTGAGGAAATTACACAAACTGTCAATGAAATCTTTGAAGAGAAGAAGGCTGTAATTCTGGAGCAGCGGTACCGATATAATGGTTTGTCATCTCTCTAATACACACACATGAGATAGGAGACTTACTTTTTAACATGCCAAATCATAGAAACATAATGACATAAACTAGAAGCTTCAATGTGCACGTGTAAGGACCTGCAGACTTTACACCTGCGCACTCACAGATGGAACATAGGAGTTTGTAGCATAATCAATCTGTTCTTAATTCATTTATTTTTCTTTCAGCTTTCTAGTGATTGTATAGTGTTATGTGTTGTTTGTTTAAGTGGTCCTTTTGTGCGTTCCCTCCCTCTCATGACATGCACTATGGTATGATTTTCTAATTTCATGTTACCATCATCTTTAGTTGGTGAGTTGTTGGGGAGTGTCAGGGACAAGCATCGATGGGCTGATGCAAAGATTGCTAAGGTAATTTTCCATAATTTCTACAACAGTCTTGAGTAGGCTATTAGTTAAAATTTAGTAATATAAAACAGTATCTCATTCTGCTCTGTTTATCTCTAATAGCAACTTGTAGATGCAAAAATGTATGAATTACTTGGTGAGAGGACAGCAGCAGATGATGTAAAGCCTTCCAAAAAGAAGGAAAAGAAAGAGAAACCTGCTAAAGTTGAGGTGAGTACAAATACATATTTTTCATATTTTACATGCGTGTGTTGATGTCTTCTGTGGTAATAAATTTATCTGACCTGTACGTTAATTGTATTTGTCCAGAATAAAGTTGCTGAGGTTACTCCTGCACCGCCATCTGAAGAAGAACTTAATCCATTTTCAATTTTTCCTGTCCCAGAAGACAATATTAAGGTAAATGAGGCTAGTCGAATTTCTCAGTTTTAGGAATGGCAGTATTCATCTCAGTATTGTTCTTGCTAGAATCTTTATTTGTTATCAGTTCTGACTGTCTACACTTTTGCTGCTCATGTTTATTGGCGTGATGATGGGCATTAAAACTGGAAAATTAAAAAATAAAAAATAAAGGAAAGAGATGTTGTAGATAAAATAGAAGAGGTTTTCCGATATGCAGTCTGACTAACTAGGGAAAATAATAAGATTAAAGAGAGGAGATTCCTATGCTTGACACCTAGGTTCCTTATAGACATCTAAGGTGGATTGGAAAAACACTTTAGCCTCAAGTCCAGGGTTCATTAGGAGTCACATCCAAGGTTAAATGAATCACTCATCGCAAGAGCAATGCTATTTTTTTTTAATGTTGTATAGCCTGCCATGGAAAGAGTACATAGATTCATATGTTGTCCTTTCATTGGAAATCACTTTCCAATCAATGATAGCTCTCTTCTGGATGTTAGTTGCACACAGAAGTTTTTTTCAGCAATGGCTCTGTGCTACGATGTTGCAATACGAGGGAAATGCTTGACAAGCACTTGAGGGTGACAGGGGGAAGAGTTTTTACCCGCTTCCCTCCTGAACCAAATGGATATCTGCACATTGGACATGCAAAAGTAAGTTATATTGATCGATACTTCATTGAAAAAAAAAATCACAAGCTTTGGATTGATATACGTTTTAGAAACAGCGGTTGTTCTAATGCTATAAATTATTTCTCAGGCAATGTTTGTTGACTTTGGCCTTGCAAAAGAGAGGGGTGGATGCTGCTACCTGAGGTGAGAATTGCTTGTTTGTGCTATCATCTAAAGTTCTACACTAAATTGTTTCTTTGTATTATGTAACTCAATATTTGATGGAACTCCTTCATTTTTCTTTGTATTATGTAACTCAATATTTGATGGAACTTCTTCATTTTTCTTTGTATTATGTAACTCAATATTGATGGAACTCCTTCATATTTTTTTAATGTGCCTGTCAACTTAAATGTGTTACTGATGTTTCTATCTGCATGTGTCTCTATATCTTTTTCTTTTAGATATGACGACACAAACCCTGAGGCTGAAAAGAAAGAATATATCAACCACATTGAAGAAATTGTCCAGTGGATGGGCTGGGAGCCATTTAAGGTATAGCTTTGCTCAACATTGTGAGGGAAACTATTTATAAAAAGTTTTCATGGTTAATGTCTTATGGACTTTATTTTTTCCAGATAACTTACACCAGCGATTATTTCCAAGAATTGTATGACTTAGCTGTGGAGCTGATTCGAAGGGGTCATGCATATGTTGATCATCAGGTTTATATGAATCATAATTTGCATAACCTAGATCTAATGCAAACGGCTGATTTCTTTTAGTTTGGAGCTTAGTTTTTTGCATTAATGGCAATGCTTTATTGTGCTAATCGGCACTTTTTGTCTTGGTGCTAGACCCCTGAAGAGATAAAGGAGTATAGGGAAAAGAAGATGAATAGCCCATGGAGAGATAGACCAATTGCAGAGTCATTAAAACTATTTGATGACATGAAGAGCGGTCTAATTGAAGAGGGCAAAGCAACAATCAGGATGAAGCAGGATATGCAGAGTGATAATGGTAATATGTATGACCTCATTGCTTATCGCATTAAGGCAAGTGTGTATCCTATGTAAATTTGATTGCTTAATTAGTCTGTTTCCTTGTGCCATTATTGTTGACATACTCTATCTTGCTTTCTCTCCAGTTTACTCCTCACCCTCATGCAGGGGATAAGTGGTGCATTTATCCAAGCTATGATTATGCTCACTGCATTGTGGACTCTCTTGAGAATATCACTCATTCAGTATGTTATCTCTTCTTTACCTATCCTTTTGTTTATAATTGGTCTATCTTCTAAAGGCATGGAAATTTTAGAGGTAGAAATAAAGAATTCATTGGCATGATTTAGCTTAGGACTGGGTTGGGGGTTCAATAAGAGAAACTTTTTTATATGCAAATGCAATGGACTAAGATATGCAAAGCAGCTAAGAGCATTTAAACACTGGTATAACCTAGCCTATCCAGGGTCTAGGTCTAGGACCATTTGCAGCATGGTTTTCCATGATCAAACCGGTCAGTGGGCTGGTTATTTAAAAAATTCAATAATATAAGTTTTCTAATTTATTTTTAATTTTATGTTAATTAAAATTTTTTTAAAAAATATGAACAAATTAATAACGTTCAGAGATTAAAGTTTTTATTTATTTATTGTTTTGACGAATTAAGCTTTTTTTTTTATTTGGTTTTAATTTTATAGTCGTTAAAATTAAAAAAAATTATAAAAATTATAAAAAAATTTAAAAAGTAAAAAACTGGATTTTTATCGGTTTGACCATGGTTAAATATTCCTAAAAAACTGCATGACTGGTCATTTTGCGGTCCAGTTTTCAAAACCATATTTCCAGCAGAAGTCAGAACCAAAACAAAATACCTTGAAACTAGAACTCAGTTAAATTAGCAAATTAATATTGTATGAATAATGATCTATTATCTACCAATGACACTCTCCCTTAAACCAAAAGAACCATTTATTGATAAGTCCTGATCTTAGCGTCTGGTATCCAAAGGAACATAATATTTCCAACCAAGCTATTGATGTGCCATGAGTTTCACCTTGGATTTCATGTTTTAGATTGTTTAATGTATTGAAGATCATTACATGTTACCCATCAGATGATACTTTATATATATTTAAATGGTGTTAAATTTAAAGCTTATGATGCTATATACCAAGCTTGATCAGAACCCATTGACTGGTGTATGCAATAGTCACCTGTTCATTATGTTTGTTTATTTTCTGTTGGCTGGGGGAGGCATTAGATGGAGGTTTAGGGTTTATTCAGTCTTAAAACAGACCACCTTAGCATCGATTTCTCAAAGAATCTTTTGAGAGCAGGGGGAGAAGAAGACTTTTTTAACTGTAAATTTTGCTCACTGACAACATACCTGAACTTCAGGGTTCTTTCTTAAATATAGTAGTGAAGAATTTTGGAGGGTCTTATAGTAACAAAATTTCACGTTACTTTTTTCCAACTTTCTATCATTGTCCGTTTGCTGCATCCTTCCATAGGAATATAGACGTTTATCATACTGCTTTTTAGTGGACTAGAAACAGAGTAGTTAGATTGAAGCTCACTCAGGAGTCACTGTGTGGTCTTTACTAAATAATTTTGAAAATCTCATTGTCTGGCCTGTCTATTGATATATCCATGCAGCGAAAATATTTTCTGGCCTATGGCTTCATGCTTGGATGTTAGAAATATTAAGGCACTGTCCTCTTGAATTCCTGGAACTTTTTATTTTTGGTTCTGGGTGTCATCGAGGTTCATGAGAAATTTAAGCATGTTGGTCCTGATGGCCGAGCAGCTTGTCCTTGTCATTTTTGTGTTCAACTTTTTAGGATAGTTTGTTCATGGACTTCATGTCGTGTGGATATTTAGATTGTTCTTTAATTTTACTGTAGGATAGTTTGTTGCTTCATGGACCACATGTTGCATATGTAAGATACTCAGTTTGTTCTTTTATTTAACTAACTCAGTTAAACTTGGAATTTAAATGTATGCATTCCTGATGGGGGATAAGAATGTTCATGCTAGTTTTTTTTTTTTTTTTTTTCGCCGGATAGTGGATGCTAGTTGAAAAATTAACTTATTTATGATTTTATTCTATATATTGCGGGGTTTGTATTATTAACCTATGTTCATGGTATTTGGGGTTATGTAAGGTTGTTTTATAATTAATATTTTACTTATTTTCTAAGTTTCAGGGATTCAGGGGATATTTGTTATTCTTTGTTTTATTAGGGTTTGGCTTTTAGTTATAAATAATTGGGTTGTTTTAGTTTGTGCAAGTTTTGCTTTATAAATTATGTATGATTTTATGGATATTGGAGTATTTCAGTATTTGGATATTTGAGAATCGGTTGGGAATCAAATTTATATCTAGTGTTTTGAGTTTTGGGTTACTCATTTTACATCATTAGCGAATGCAAGATATATGTTTCCTAGCTGCTATTTGTGACAAATAATGAATAGAGTGCTTTATACTTTGTATTTAGTTAATTATATAAAGTTCCTTTTCATTCTTAAACGATATATCTATTTCTTGGTTTGTTTTGTGTAGCTGTGTACCCTTGAATTTGAGACAAGGCGCGCTTCATACTACTGGCTGTTACATGTGCTGGGCCTATACCAACCATATGTATGGGAATACTCACGGCTGAATGTTACAAACACTGTGATGTCTAAGCGGAAGGTGAAACAAAATGGATTTTTTTTTTTTGGTATGGAAAGGTTTGGTGTTTTTATTGATTTGATTAATTTCTTAATCTTATTATTCATCTACTATGATGTGTATTGCAGTTAAATTACATCGTGACAAACAAATATGTTGATGGTTGGGATGATCCTCGTCTCATGACATTAGCTGGTTTACGGCGTAGGGGTGTAACTTCAACTGCAATAAATGCTTTTGTTCGTGGAATTGGAATCACTAGAAGGTTGAATTGCACTGTCTCATGAACTTGTTATATGTATATTATGGTGTAATATGTCATATACATGCATTAAAGAAAACTGGTTTTTCATATTTTTTGAGCTTTAATAACGTTGTAATATCTTGTGCCACAGTGATTGTAGTATGATTCGTTTGGATCGCCTTGAGTATCACATAAGAGAAGAATTAAACAAGACTGCTCCTCGTGTATTAGTTGTGCTGCATCCGCTTAAGGTCATTATCTAGTCTGAAATATTCAATTAAAAACAGTCCTTTTAGCGTCCATCTCATCTTTGTGTTCTCAGGTAGTCATAACCAACCTTGAAGCTAGCTCTGTCATGGATCTTGATGCTAAGAAATGGCCTGATGCTCAAGAAGATGATAAATCTGCCTTCTACAAGGTGAGGATACTAAGAGTGTTAACATTTATAGGTTGTTTTAGATTTGACTAATCTGCATACTTGTTTATCAGAATGATGTTGGATGGGTTTAGCACTGTCTGCTCATTAAATTTTCATCTCAAATACAAAAGAAAATCATAACGATTGAACTTTGCTCCCCAAATTGTTTGATATTCTAGTTTGTGATCTGAACCATTTTACTTCTGACTTTAGGTACCTTTTTCAAATGTTGTATATATCGAGCGCTCAGATTTCAGGATGAAAGATTCTAAAGATTACTATGGATTGGCTCCTGGCAAGTCAGTCCTGCTAAGGTATGCCGTATTGTCACACATACAGATTTAAGCTGTAACTTTTCCTTTAGGGGATTTTGGTTCAATAGGTTGTACATTTATGTTTGTGCAGATATGCATTCCCCATAAAGTGCACAGACGTAATATTGGCAGATGATAAGGAGACTGTGCTAGAGATTCGAGCTGAATATGATCCTTCGAAAAGCAAGCAAAAGGTTTTTACTTGTTTATCTATTTTCTGAAGTCTCACTGGAATTTACCGGTTCATATATCTTAAGTGTTATTGAATTTATATACTTTTTCTGGTCTGTATCCGTTCCCGCTACCTTTCAAAAATTTTCACAGGGGGTCCTACACTGGGTTGCTGAACCTTCCCCAGGGGCTGATCCTTTGAAGGTGGAAGTTCGATTGTTTGAGAAGCTCTTTAATTCTGAGGTTGGCAGCTGTATACTTCAGAATTTGAATTTCATTTTTCCTGCTAGAATGTATTATGAATTCTTATGACTTCATTTAATTGTTCAGAATCCTGCTGAACTTGATAATTGGCTCGCTGATTTGAACCCGGATTCCAAAGTGGTGATACCTGCGGCATATGCAGTACCAGCTCTTCGGAATGCTGCTGTTGGGAATACCTTTCAGTTTGAAAGGCTAGGTAGGTTATGCAAACCTTTTGTGGTTCTGCTTTCTGGATTTATTAATGACTTAAAATCAATATAGTATTGGTGTATGCAGTATAATAATGGGCATCATCTTAGTTTGGCATAGTGACAAATTCTAATAAATGACTCTTGAGGCAAAATGGCTTATGATGAATGTGATATAAGTGCTTAGCTCTGATATTATATTTTGGCACTCTTATTACATCAAGGGCAGACAGAAACAACCTTATTTCCGTACAAGTGAAAAAGTTTGTTTAGGAAAAGTTTATGATTCATTAGTGTTTAATTTGTTATCAATTTGCAATTTCAGGCTATTTTACTGTTGATAAGGACTCAACTGCAGAAAAACTCGTCTTCAACTGTACAGTTACATTAAAGGATACCTACAGTAAGGGTGGAAAATAGATACCTAGGCGAACCAGGCATGAAGAATCAAGAATCTAGTTTTGTTGTACAAAAAGGGAAGATAGTTGTTTGGCTTTTTGATAGAAAGATATATACTGTTTACTTGGCTTTAATGAATTGATCACACTTGTAGTTTAATATATTTTTCATGTTCATCTTTTACCGGAAGACCCGTTGAAAGTTTTGGATGTTCTCATTTCCAGTAAAACTAAAGTTATATGGTATGGGTTTAATGTTCAACGTTAGTTAGATAATTAATTTGTTCCTTGTGTTTTGTATGATTATGACATGAATGAGTCGTTTTCGTCATAGGATGCCTTGAGTAGTATTATGGAGATACTTCTCATTCAAAAATGTACTTTAATTTCTTGATCATTCGTCTACTCTCTTCTAAGTTCTAAGGCTAATTGTTCAATTAAGAACAAACGATTACAGGGTCTCTTTTTGGAGAAAATAGGCATTGGGAGAGTTTCCCCAATTATTATGATCTAAACTCCTGATTTGTCAAATCAATGTGTTTAATGAATACTGTGTATTATGGGAAATTTCACACCGCCAGAAAAATTGACCCAAATTGTCTCTCATGACGTGTCGTGGTTAGTCATCTCATATTATGTAGCAAAACTCCACTCAAGTAGTGGTGAAACCAGTCTGCTGGACCAACCGTGTAGGAACACGTCAGTGGGGATCAAATTTCGGGTCAATTTTCCGGGCTGTGTAGCAAAACTCGTATTATTATATATTAACTTTACTCAAATCCGCATCAAGTAATAAAGGTGAAGGTAGCATCCGTTAAACAAGGTGAAGGTAGTATCCGAATTCGTACGGAAGCGATTGCAGGGTATATAATAAACCCTATGTAATCATATTGGGCAGGCAGCCCGATTATTTAAAATATGTATACATTGCCAACAATAAGATTATGGAACATGAAAGACATTAAACGACGTCGTATCATCAGGGTGCAATCGTCTAGATGGATTTGGAGGATAATATATTTTGGATATATAAAGCCGAGGGAAGTTGGCGGTGGGAAACATAACATGCGCCTCCTGTTATTTCTGCAAATCTTATAGTATCTTAATCTTCTGGCCAAAAAATAGTATCTTAATCTTAATGCTCCATTGGCTTAATTTATTTAATTTATAGTGTTTTACTTTAAAATAAATACCAACGCTGTTTCTTCTTCCTATATATATACTATATAAACAAACAATAATATTACTGGCAGTGGCAGTGGCAAAAAGAAACAACACTTTTTCCCAGGCAAGGCCAGCGGCAGCCATCCGTTTTCTTTTCTTGCCTTGTTAATTTGGTTTTTAATTTTAATTTCCATTTTTATGTTTACATATCGATTATTGAATTGAGTTAGCAAATAGCAATAGCATTTGGAGTTGGAGCCGTAGAAAAAGGCTGGAATGCAGGCTGAGAAAATATATTCATTTATTTCCTTTTTTTTAAAAGGAAAAAATAAATAGTTTCCTAGAATGACGGGGGTTTTATGAGGAAATAAATACTTATTCAAATATATAATATATGTTGTTTAATGTTTGGTGAATGAATTACACAGAGAGAGAGAAGGAAGAATGAGTTGCAGAGGAGAATGCTGGGAATGGGCTCGAGTGTACATAAACTACTGCATATGCAGCAGAAGAGATCAAGTGTCTTTTTGTTTGGGTTTGGTCAGTGTAATCAGTTGGGGCGTTGCTGAAATCCCTCAGATTGTTACCAACTATAAGGAGAAATCCATTGAAGGCCTCTCTCTTGGTTTCTTAATCACTTGGATTATTGGGTATTCCTCCTTTGCTTTTTTTTTTTTTAAAAATTTCTTCTTTCGTTTCCTATCTTGTTTATAACCATCTCATTATTTTTTTTGCAGGGATCTTTTCAACCTTTTTGGTTGTATGCTTGAATCCACTACTGTAAGTCTTTTGCTCCTTTTCTTTGTATATCTATAATGCCCTTTTCTTATATATATAGTTCAATTCAGTCTATTTTAATACCATATGTTATTTTCTGTTACGGCACTTCCTTGCATTACCATTTATAGCATTAATTTTTTTGCTACAACCATTTATAGCGTTATAATGTGCTATAAACATAGTCCCTTTTCTTCAAATCAGCAAAATGGTGTAAGTTTTAACTAATTTTAATCAAACTTATTTTTTTGTGGCTTTCTAAAGTGAAAAGCATGCATTAGCAATAACAATGCAGCCTAACTTTATTGGCTAGGGCCTAGTACTAAAGGAGATCTTTCCATGTATTTTCCTTTTGCGTAGATGATGCATTAGCACTCTTTTAACAGTTTTGTTTATGCAAGAATACTAACAAATTATATGCACTTGTATTTTTTTCCCCTTTAGGACTAAAGTCCCTTTCTGCCCCCTAAACTTGTCTAAAATTGACCTTTTGCTCCCTAAACTTTAATTTGGGACTTTTTGCTCCCTAAACTTGCAAAATGAGGACATTTTAGTCCCTCTTAAACGGTATTGCTGACGTGGTAATGCCATGTCGGACCAAAAATGCCACGTGGCAATGCCACGTTGGAACAAAATGCCACGTCAGCAATATTGTTTGAGAGGACTAACATGTCCTCATATTGCAAGTTTAGGGGGCAAAAAGTCTAAAGTTTAGGGGGGAAAAGGTCAATTTTAGACAAGTTTAGGGGGCAAAAAGGGACTTTAGTCATAACTTTAGTCTTTTAGTTTGTTGGCACCTTTGACATTGATTATCTCTTCATTGCTAAAACACAGTTCACAATAAGAGAGCTTGTTTTTATATCATGGGACACTTTCTCCTCTTGATTCAAAAAATTAATTTATAAGAGAAATTTTCATGGAGTTCTATCTAGTCTACTTTGAAGGGAATCATTACATATTTTCATTTTCTTAACGGGTATTCTGTTGCTGCCATTTTACTGAAACTTTATTGCCTTTCTTTGCAGCTTCCTACGCAATACTATATGGCAGTTGTAAGAATATGCTAAACCACATATTTTTTTATACTCGTCAGTTTTTGGTCATGTGTATATTTTCTAATTCTTAAATATTAATTTAAATGATCTTCTTGTTGCAGTTATATACGATGACAACCTCAATTCTTACAGCACAGACTGTTTATTATAGTCACATTTATCCCCGATTGAAGTGCAGAAGACTGTGCCAAAGAGTAAGAAGTTAAACTTCACTTCTCTTGGCAAATTTTATGCAACAAATTTGTGCACATTATGGAATCATATATGCTTAATGTAAAATTGCTTATTACAATGGTCAAGTTAGAGCTCTGCACTCCCTAAACTAGTGAACTATATAGATGAAACACACCATTATGAATGATGAGCAGCAAAGAAAAATGTTTCTTTTTAAAAAAAAAAAATTAAATTGACAGTAACTTGTAATGTTGTTTTATGTTGTATTTAAATGATATACAGGATGCGTTAGTTTGTCTTTAAATTGGATTTAACTAACAGTCAAAAGAAAAAGAATTCTGACCTTTATGATTCATCACTTGGTTTCTCGATGAATTGAGTTTGACTTGTAGTTTAAATCATTTTATATAGAATAAGTTCTGTCAGGTCTTAGACTGAATAGATTTGAATGCTTTACCAAGTGATGAATTATAAAGTTCACAATTCTTCTCATTTTTAATTTGTTGGAGATTAATGAGAATAGATTTGAAGCCCCGCAAGAAAGAACAGGAAATGAGTGTAGCTTATGTTTTTATATTCAATTTACATTCTTCTCATTTTTCATAGTTTTAAAATTCCGCAATGTGCTATGTTTCATATGTAGGGATCCACAGAGCACCAACCTGAGGCAGTGGAAAAAGCTGGAAAACACATAAAAAATTTTGGTGTAAAACAAGTTATTGATGCTGACAGATTAAGTTCTCCTATCCCTCTTCCAAGAAAGAGTTCTGGCAGAGAATTATACTACATGTAATTCATTACCTTAAAGTTCTATATTTGCTCATTTTTGCTTTAAATTTTGCACTTAATATTTCAACAACCATTCTGAGAAACACTAACAATGTGATTCTTGTTCTTTTGTTTAGTTTTGTCTGAGTACTATTATCTTTTTTGATATCTATGTTCATGGAACTTGGATTTGGCTCTGCCACCTAAGTTAAGATATAAACTTTCCATCTATATCTCCTGGATTGTCATTTAGTTAGGCATGCATAATAGACTTAGAACTGGTTTACCATTTCTCTGCCAACTTGTACACTTGCAAATCAATTACTACTTTTTAAGTTATTTTTATCCCATAAATAGTTGTTTCCTATATTTCACTGTAATGCTACACATTTTGGTCGTTCAACAAAATTGTGGGACATTTAGGAATAAAAGCTAATAGAGGCAATGATACAGACACACAGACAAAACTAGAGTGAGCTTTCTCCCTTTTTGATCTTGAGAAGTCCTTTTAATTTTGTTGGCACACTGAGAAGGTCAGATACCAAGGTTTCAGTGACCAGTAGGACATGCTCTAAAGCAGACTATTTCAAGATCTGTGTCATATTGAAATGTTGAGTTCTCAAAAAACTTATTTATATTTTATTTGATCTTCTGACTGCTGCATATAACTCATAGTTTCATTTTGTTTCGTAAATATATATATGTTATATTATATTAGGTCAGCAAGATCTCTATCACGAAGTCATACTCCAACCACAGGATCTTTCCTTGCACAAAGAATGTCTCCTCCTCATAATGGAAATTCAGTTGAAGAGCCATTGCTCAGTGCACCTATTTCAACACAATCTGCCTCCCCTACAAGCACCAAATCATTACTATGTTTGGTAATTATTAATTTAGCTTGAAGAACTAATATCTTATCTTATTCTGAAAAGAATAAAATATATGGAATAACTTTTCTCTGTTCCAGGTATCTGTATTAATGTTCATCGGCACATTAAATTTCCAGCTCTCAGCGTGGAATAATCTTCAGATGAAACATGAAAAAGGATTTGTGATACAATTAGGAAGAAAGCTTCTTCAGGTATTTCAATCTGCAGTGAGTTTCCTTTATATGTTCATAACCATTTGCTGAATCATCATTCATTATCTTACATCTATAGCCAGATTAAAAGCAGTTTTGGTAATCCAATTGCTCACTAGTTTTTCCTACGCCTCCTATATTTAATGTGTTTCTCACCCCAAATTTGTTTTCTGGGCATTTTTTTATTATACTTCTAGTTGTAACATGTAAAATTAGGAATTCCTTCTAGCTGTCTATAAGAAAGTAAATTTGATGCCACCATCTTTTAGGGAATTGAAAAGCCACTGTCTGGAATGCTTATTGAATCATTATCTCTTATTATATTCCCTTTATCTTCAACTAGATTGAAATCATGGTGATTTTTTTAAAATAAAAGTTTAAAGAGGATAAGAGGTGGCAACAAGTAAATGATTTATAACTGGATTTCAGATAAATGCTGTGTCTTTAGGAGAAAGTGGCAGTGGAGGAGGGAGCGGAGTTGGAACTTTTCTTGGTTGGGCGATGGCAGCTATTTACATGGGTGGACGCCTGCCACAAATTTGCTTAAATGTAAGTTTTACTGAAACCAAAAGAGTAAAGTGTTTTTAACTGTTTCTTATTAAAATTTTATAGGGTTTGATCTATTTTGACTTGATTACTTTTGACCCCTTGAACATTCTAATTTAAATTTCCAATCTTTCAATTTCTTAGTAACTATAGTGCTTAGATTGATCTTTTATTAAATGTGTATAAGTGGTTCTTATACACTGATAAATTGGGCAAGCTAATATTATTCTTAGTACTTCCCTCCTTCTGGACCAAAGTAGTCTAAGCACAGACCCTCCACTTCTTATCTGCCAGAATAAAATTTAACGTACTAGTATTAACATTTTAGATGAAACAGGATCTAGTACCTTGATAGTCAACTGTTAGTCCTAAATGCTTAAGCTAGTAGAATGGGGCCAAACTAACGTGTAATATCTGTTGTCTTATTGTTACAAGTAGGATGACAATTTCAGGTGATTCAATCTTCTTTAGTTTTGAAACTGAAGCTTGGCTTTAGGCTTGACATTGTAATTACTGGAAAGTTGAATTGTCAATCACTTCAAATTTAAAAGTTTAGGCGGTCAGCTAGAAGTATGTAAAAAGTTCAAATATCAGTCATATATGTTATTTGTAAAAAGCTAGTATTGTAATTACTGTAGGATTCATTGGCACTCTTTCTCACCAATGTTATTTGTGAAGCACTGACAGTATGTAATTTCATGAGAAACCATATGTTTAAGAAAAGAATCATAACACTAGTGGAGGAAGGATTCCATTGGTAGTTATCCTTTCCATGTCAATGAAATTATTGGCATGATTTTATTTTTAGCTGATAACTTGTATTGTCTAGTTGAACTTAACGTAGTCTTGCTGTTCAACTTTGCAGATTAGAAGAGGCAATGTAGAGGTAAGCGCTTCCTTTAAATATTTTAGTTCTCAAATACTTTATTCAACACTTCTGTCAACTTCTCAATGCCGATTTTCATACCCCTAAAGCTCTAAACTGGAGCTTGAACATTTGGTCTTTTTTTCATACTCTATAAAACTCAAAAGAAAAAAAAAAACGTCTGTTAATGCTGCTTAGCTTCATGAAATAAAAAAAAATTGGTTCGAACTTGGAAGCTAGTCATATAGGCAGGAGTCATGATACTTAATGTATAGCTCCTTAA
This sequence comes from Corchorus capsularis, assembly GCA_001974805.1. Taxonomy (NCBI): domain Eukaryota; kingdom Viridiplantae; phylum Streptophyta; class Magnoliopsida; order Malvales; family Malvaceae; genus Corchorus; species Corchorus capsularis. Next base: position 18,115 of record AWWV01011313.1, read on the forward strand.
AATTTCCAAACAAATAAAACCAGAGGAGATCAAGTGAAAGGAAAAGCTGAACAGAAGCTGCAGGGTCTGAATCTGTGTGACATGTTCTTTCATGTATGCAGGGTCTGAACCCTTTTATGTTTATATTTGCTTTGGTTGGAAACTCAACATATGTTGCAAGGTAACTTAGGTTAACTCATTCTTGTTATTTGGCTTCTCTTTGAGACCTATTGATAAATTTTATTGTTGTTGCACATTATAATTTCTTAGCTACCTAATGGTGCATATTTATGCCTTTGTGTTTCACCATTCTATTTTGGGTTTCCCTGTAGCATACTAGTCAACAGCGTGGATTGGTCTATAATCAAACCAAATTTACCCTGGCTGGTGGATGCAGGAGGATGTGTACTGCTTGATACTTTCGTATCCTTAATTAAGGATGGTTATGATATCAAACTTTTTAATGTTTTTAGTGGATGTGTTATTTTGAGTCAGTAATGCCAGGAAGATTTCTTTTGTTAAGTAATAGTAACTTTTACTTTTGTGTGTCCTTCATTTTGCCAATTGTGTCTCCTTGTAATAATCAAGTTGCTGCAGTCACTCTGAATGAATTTCATATTCTGTTTAGAACCTTAATGCATTTTGCAGATATTGATTCAGTTTATATACTTCTGCAATTGGGCACCTCAAGTTTCAGAGGATAAGCAAGAAAACTTGAGTGCATCTTAAATGATGGCAAAATGGCCTTTTCTTGAAGGTTCTCTCTCTCTCTCTCTCATTTGAGGTTTTGTTCATGTATGTGCATGCATTATATCTTATGGTCTTGTCAATTTTTTTTTTTTTTTTTTACATTCCACGTAAAATTCGAATGCTTTATGTGATTAATGGGCTTTGCTAAGAACTTCCTAGATGTGCTTAATGGCATAATGTTGGATTCTCAATATGCTTACACAGCAATCCTACTTGCCCAAATGGTTTTACATTTTTTACACTTTTACTATTAGGGAGGTGTGATTTTAATTCAACATGTTGTTGAGATAAAAAGGTATGGTAGTTTTTAGGCGATTGCCTCAGACTCAAAGGTGCTTTTATTCCCTCAGATAGGAGACACTACAGGAGAAATCTTGTTTCTTTGGTCATTCTTGTTAAGCTAGCAAACTTTCTTTTCTAGCCCATTAACATTGTAAAACATATATATACATCTAGACATGTCAAGACAACTTCTGGCTAAAAAAAAAAAAAGAAAGACATATAAAGACAACTAATTAAAAAGAGTTATGAATGCCCTGTATAAGCATATATGTTATGTTTTGGGAGCATGTATCTAGGAGAATGAATTTTGATTTGGTTTATGATAGTAAGGTGTGGACATAAGTTATGTATAAAGTAGGAAGAAGTTCAATTGTTCAACATACTGGTAAAGATGAGAAAGCATAGCAAGCTGGATTTCGAATTCACTTTATGGCGGTATTTCAAGTTCAACGCTAATTAGAACGTAAATGTTCATGATTTTTAACTTAATCTCAATAGTCATCTGATTTAAAGTCAAATACACAAAAACCAACTTTCTGAAGTTCACCACAACATCGCTTAACTTCTTAAGTTCTCGTTGGCATTTACGTCTTATGAATCTGTGAGCTTAAAGAAAGATTTGGATATGGTATGTCTTTTACCAGCGGAAAAGCTACTTTTTTGGCATCATTCAACACTGATAATGTAATGAGTTCCATTAGTTTAGATGTTATGAACATTGTATGACTGGTTGTGGTTAAAGTTGAGATTACTGATGTTTCTTAATAGCTTTTTTGTTTTTAGCAAAGACCTTTTCATTCATTAATTTGACTTTGGGCCTGAAGTATGACAGCCAGTTACCTTATAAAAACTATGCATGATAACTTATTGCCATTATGCCATAGTTGCCTTTACCTTATTTTGATGCATCTAAAAAATAATGGTAGTTTTACATTCAATCTATTACTATCTTGACATTCTAGAAAACCAATTTGGGATATATTTGTGGTGCATTTGTAAACCAATGAGCATGTGCTCAGATTTTAAGGTAGTTGATGTTTGCATTATGTCAAGATTATATTACTAATTACTCAATCTATCCCACATTTCCTTGTTATCCTTTTTATTTACGTTTATTGATCATTGCTTGCCAGGATCTTTTACATGACAAGTCTGTTAATGATTTTTTTGGATGACTGATGATGAATTTCTTAGGAGCACTGTTTTCTGAAGTATCAGCCAAGTCGAGTATCTGATGTGAGTTCGATGCCCAGCGTTGTCTGATTAAGTAGTGCTAAGTCTTTGATTTGTTTAATTAGTGAAAAGGGATGATAGTTGCTTTTGATAGTATGATGTATCTTTTTGGCAAAATTTCTGTAGCCTCTTTAATTTATTTGGCATCACTTTTTTCCTCTCTCAATAGTGAGATTAACTTGTGCTTTATGCTATTTTATTCCTGGAGGCAGCAGCCTCAATACCTTCTAATACTAAGAGTAGCTTTGTTATAATTTTGTGCAATTTAAACTTTGGAGTCTAGAATGCTGCAAAAGCTCTTCAGTGTAATTGAATAAGAGCGGGTGGGGATGGGGGCAAATCTGTTCCTGGTAGCGTTTGGCTTTGGTAGTGGAAAATGCCTAAGCTTTACATTGCTCCTTTCTGGCATTGTTGAACATGCTAAACATGCAGACTTTGTTTTGTATCATGGATCTGGCTAGGGAATACATTTCATCTGGTTGAAGATCAAACAACTCCAGTTTGACCGAACAATCAGATATTGTACATTATATCATTTTTAGACCATAGCCCTTTGAAAGGACTAGAAATGGTTTATCTAGAATATACGGTATAGGAGTTGGATGAGACTGGTGGCTTTACTTGTACACCAAAAGATGCCCCTCGGCAGCTTTAAGAATCGGAAGCCTTACCCTTGGAGATGCAGTCGAATCCTGAGCAGATCCATAAGATCTCTGAGGGCAAAATACGATATATACAGCTTGATTTGGATCAGTTTGTAGATGATAAACATGCTGCCCGGCCGCATAGCCTCCAAGTAGAAGGTATGATTTCTCTGACTGCTCCATTGTTACACATATATCATCACCACCTGTTTTGCCAAATATTGTGAGTAAATTCGCGAACATAGGGTTGGAGGGATGTTTTGAATGTTGAACTATTGGCTATCCTTATTTATATAGCTTTCTAGTTGCAATGAAGTGTGGAATGATGAAACTGCTGTTGCAGAATCCAAGCAATGTTGAGTTTCAAATGACAAAAGAACCAGAATGACTAGGCTCTGGCTCTGCTATGCTCTTTCTAATAAACTAATTTTCGCCGGCGATATTATGTTATTTAGTTGCCTCTTTCTCATATGTTTATTTTGATGCTAATTTAGTAGCTCATAACATAGCTAGGCCTAGGACAAAGCTCAGGCTTTCAATCTGAGGTAGTAGAGTTGCTTCTTTCTAACATGCTTATCGGGTTATTGGGATGCTGATTTTGTAGCTCATAACACAGCTAGGTTGTCTTCAACCTGACTTACATGATTATTGGGTTATTATTGTGATTCTAATTTTGTAGCTTATAACAGAATCTAGGAGAAGTTCCTGACCTCAATCTGAGCTTTGAGGTAGTATGGGTTGAACGGTTGATTCTTGTGCTTGCCGGCATCTTATATGATGCAGTTAAAATTATAGTATTGACTAATTAAGTTTGAAATGAAGATTTCATATGGAAAAAAAAAAGATGAAAATTAAGATAGAAACGAAGGAACTCACAGGCAGCTAGCTCGATTTGAGTGTTATAGATGAAGTCAAGAACCGCAGCAATGTCTTGCTCGAAGTCATAGAAAGGCCCAGTCTTAAAATTCATCTTTCTAAGTTTGCATAGTCCCTCTCCCAACTCCATCATGGCTCCCCTGTGGTTCTGCATAAGATTTCCATGACAACCTCAGAAATAAAACACACACCATATGTATATATATGTTAAGTTAATTTGAGATTGAACCTTGTTGAAAAGATGGTGGAAACCGACGGCGCATTGTAGAATGCCATGAATGAGAGTTCTGGTAGGCTCCTCAGCTTTGTGCCATAAGGCCTCAAGTAAGTCATGGCACTTATAGTATTCACTTTGGTTGAAAAGGGAAACTGCCTCATCAAAGCTACAATTCTCCTCCTCCTCCTCCTCACCATCTTCATTGCCGGAGTACCGATACCGATATCCAATGACGAAAGAGTCAGACTTCCTCACTTGAGCATAGGTTGGAGATGGAGATAAGAGTTTGGTGTTATAGTTAGGAAGACGAAGGGGCCAAAAAGTAGAAGTGGAGTTTTGAGGAGAATACAAGGGTGAGATATATGGCAGTTTAAAAGCAAGTACCATTTCTCCTGTGGCTTTTGCCTTTTGGCTTCAATCCTTTATTTTGTTTTTCTGTGTGGTGTTGAGTGCAAGGAATGAATTTGGTTGGAAGGGAAATGGAAACGGTTCCAAAATATCTTGGGAGGAAAGGAATTTGGTTAGTTAGAGCACAATAAAACAAAAGGTCAACTTTTCCACACCATCTTAGAATTGCCATATCCTTCACAGAAAAAAAAAAAAAAAGAATCAAATCAAATTAAAAGCCTCTCTCGCGTATCCCGTAGCCGTGGGGACATTTGCCTAGGTAAAATCAAGAAAAAGCTTATGGTAAGACAAGGTAAGGTAAAATAAGAAAGGGTAAGATAAGCCACCATTTTTTGTTTGTTTTGTAAAGTTAATGCTATAATTAATGTAATCATTTGTGTAATAAATAGAAGATTAGTAGTATTTTTTTTTGCCATTTGTACCTTTGGATGACTTGATTAAAAACTTTTTTAGAAAATATTTTGTATAACAAATATTAATAAATTATATTGTTATGATTTTGTCCCCTTGATCTGGTTATAGGATCTGAAACTGTGAAGTCTGGTTCTAATTCACCAGATTTCTTGCTTTTTTTTTCTCTGTGTCCTATGATTCTGAGTAAACTAGGACTCGTTAGAGAGAACCCTACGATCTCCTTCTAAGTAAATTTGGGCTCATTAGAGAGAACCCAACGATCTCCTAGAGTTAAGTACTTAAGAAACTTTCTGTAAACAGCAGGAGTTGGCTGTGCGATTGGAGGAAATCTCAAGGGAATTGTCTACAGGCAAACGTGAAGAAAGAGTAGATGGAGAAGGAAGTGTTAACAGAGGAAGACGTGACAAAAGGCCTTTTGGAGGTGACGTGCAAGACACAGCCTCATTTGTTCCTAAATATACCAAGTTGGATTTTCCAAAGTATGATGGTTCTCATGATCCTTTGGGTTGGATTCATCGCTGTGATCATTTTTTCCGGCACCAAAATACTCCAGAGGAAGAAAGGGTTGGTCTGGCATCTTTTTATCTTGAAGGTGATGCTCAGTTATGGTTTCTCAAATTAGATATGGATCATCCAACAATTACTTGGGATGCTTTCGCCCAGCAATGCAGTCTGCAGTTTGGACCTCCTATTCGTAGAAACAAGTTGGGTGAACTAGTGAAATTAAGTCAGACCGGATCAGTTGAGGATTATCAACGAAAGTTTGAGCAATTGGCAGCCAGAGCAGGTTCACTAACCATGGATCAAGAGATAGAGATTTTTTTGAGTGGACTGGAAGAATATATTGCTGTTGAAGTTGAACTGCATCAACCACGAGATTTATCTACTGCCATGAGTCTTGCTCTGTTGTATGAATGACGGGGTAGCAGCAGCAAATTGGCATCTTCCCAAGTGAAACACACTGATACAGTTCCATCGCATTCGCCCTTTGTGAAGAGGCTTAGTCCATCCGAGATGGCAGATAGGAGATCAAAGGGTCTTTGTTTTAATTGTGATGAACAGTTCATGCTAGGACATCGTTGCAAGAAACTTTTTTTGTTAGAGGTTCTGGAGGATAACAACAAGGTGGATCAAATAGAAGAACACTTGGAGGATTTAGACATTGCAGAAAATCCGCTATCCAACTATTCCGCTTGTGGACAAGCAATCTTCCGAGGGGGGAAGTAATGTTATAGTCCCTAGCAAGTTAGTCATTAAGTTTTTATTAATTAATATAGTGTGTTATATTGTTATGTTTAGGTTATTGACACCTGTTAATATGGCAGTTTATTATGTTTAAATAATTTTATGGCTGTTCTTTAGGAGGGTAGTGGCTATGTTCTAGGAGGGTAGTTTAGTTGCTGCTGTTTAGGAGGACAGTTTATGGTGGTTATGTCTGTATGAGTTTAAAAACTAGTTTCTGGTTTGGACTATGATTATGTGAGAATTTTAGAAAGTTTATTGAGTACTTAACTCTATGATATTGTTGGGTTCTCTCTATCGAGTCCAAGTTTAATTAGAAAGAGATCGTATGGTTCTCTCTAACGAAAGAGATCGTTGGTTTCTCTCTAACGAGCCCAAGTTTAATTAGAAAAAGATCATAGGGTTCTCTCTAACGAGCCCTGGTTTACTCAGAATCATAGGACACAAAGGAAGAAAAACAAGAAATCCGATGAATTAGAACCAGACACAGTTTCAGATCCTATAACCAGATCCAGGGGACAAAATCATAACAAATTGGTATCAGAGACGGTGGTTATGGGAGATTGGCGTTCTTTTTCAGTAGCAATTTGAGACTTTTCTCAAAGTGTATGAAGAAGATCGTGCAAAGGATCACTAGGAACGAGAGCGGGATAGAGCAGCAATGGCGGCTCAACAGCAGGCGTTAACCGAGCGATTAGATGAATTGTCAAGAGATTTGTCCACAGGACGACATGAAGGACGTGCTGATGGAGGCGAAGGGAGTGTTAACAGAGGCAGACGTAAAAGAAGAGGAGTGGGAGAGATTCCTGAAGCAACCCCGTTTGTTCCTAAATGTACTAAATTGGATTTCCCAAAGTATGATGGTTCCATAGACCCCTTGGGTTGGATTAATAGATGGAGCATTTCTTCAGGCATCAAAATACACCAGCAGAACAAAAAGTGGGGTTGGCTTCCTTCCATCTTGAGGGAGATGCCCAGTTGTGGTTCTTGAAGGTGGAAAGAGATAGACCAGCAACTACTTGGGATGAATTCAAGAGACAATATAATATGCGATTTGGTCCACCGGTTCGAAGTAACAAGTTGGGAGGATTGGTGAAATTAAGTCAGACCGGATCCGTTGATGATTATCAACGAAAGTTTGAGCAATTGGCGGCCAGAGCAGGTTCACTAACCATGGATCAAGAGATAGAGATTTTTTTGAATGGATGCAGGAATATATTGCTGTTGAAGTTGAACTACATCAGCCACGAGATTTGTCTACTGCCATAAGTCTTGCTCGGTTGTATGAACGACGGGGTAGCAGCAGCAAATTGGCATCTTTCCAAGTGAAACACACTTATATAGTTCCATCGCGTTCGCCCTTTGTGAAGAGGCTTAGTCCATCCGAGATGGCAGATAGGAGATTAAAGGGTCTTTGTTTTAATTGTGATGAACAGTTCATGCCAGGACATCGTTGCAAGAAACTTTTTTGGTTAGAGGTTCTGGAGGATAACAACAGGGTGGATCGAATTGAAGAACACTTCGAGGATTTAGACATTGCAGAAAATCCGCTCTCCAATTATTTCGTTTGCGGACAAGCGATCTTCCGAGGGGGGAAGTAATGTTATTGTCCCTAGCAAGTTAGTCATTAAGTTTTATTAATTAATATAGTATGTTATGTTGTTATGTTTAGGTTATTGCCACCTGTTAATATGGCAGTTTATTATGTTTAAATAATTTTATGGCTGTTCTTTAGGACTGTAGTGGTTGTATTCTAGGAGGGTAGTTTAGTTGCTACTTAACTCTAGGAGATCGTTAGGTTCTCTCTAACGAGCCCAAGTTTAATTAGAAAGAGATCGTAGGGTTCTCTCTAACGAGTCCTAGTTTACTCAGAATCATAGGACACAAAGGAAGGAAAAGTAAGAAATCTGGTGAATTAGAACCAGACTTCACAGTTTTAGGTCCTATAACCAGATCCATGGGATAGAATCATAACATATATTTAATTTTTTGTTTCTAAAACTCTAGGTAACAAATAATTTTAATTTTAGGGCATACCCTTAAAATTATTTTTTTATTTGGGATAAATAAATCTTATTAATTTGGGGCTATATTTTTTTCTAAAACCCTAGAAAAAAATATTCTAAGTTTAAGGCATACCTTTAAAATCATTTTTTTTAAATTGAACCTAAGCCTTATTAGTTTAGGGCTGGTTTTTTTTTATAAAAAAAACCCTAAAAATAAATATTTTAACTATAAAACTAACCCTTGAAATTAAAATTAAAATTTTAAATTGTGGCTAACCTTCATAAAATTATATCTAAATTTTATTATGAAAGAAAGCTAATATAGTCATTAGAGAACAAACAACATTCTTTAAATATAGTTTACAACTTTTTTTTTTTAATCCACCAACTATATCCTTCCCCAATATAAACTCTAATCTATCTAATTTAACTCTTGGCTGACGATTCATCGCCAGTGCTGGCTATACCGGTGACGGCACTCTATGGTCCAATTTTTCTCACCTTTTTCTCTCTTTAACTTCTTTCTTTTTTATTGTTAGTTGCCTTTACTTTTCTCCTTTCAGATCTGAGATTATTCTACAGCTCCGATCACCATGTTTCTCCTTTCAGGGTTGTCTTATCTCTTATCTCAACCACATACGAACACTCTCACATCTCCTCTATCTCTCAAATCTGGTGTTATCTCCAATCTTCTTCCCTAGCTTAGGATTTTCAAACTTTCTGTCTTTTAAAAAAAAAAAAATTCACCCCTTTGTTTCATTCATTTCGTGGAAGTCTTTTTTCTAGCTATTACCCTTCTTTTAGCCTTTCCTCTTTTTTCTATGCATGTTGTTATCTTTATCTTTAATCCTCTTTCTTAGATCTAATCATCCCCGCCCATAAAAAAAACAATGTTTATTTTCCTCTTTTTCTTTATTTTGGGTTTTCGTTTTGTTTATTCCTATTCAAGTTTTTGGTCAAAATTTCCAAGTTCAGTAACAAAACAGTTGTTGACAAGTTGTTGGGATCTTCTCTCTTGTGGTTTTTTAAGCTAACGACATAGTTGTAATTGCTTCCTCCTTGGTCACTTTCTCTGCCTCTGCTTTTGATTGCTTCTAGGCTTGTGGGTATAATTTCCTCACCATGGATATGCTCAAAGGACTTGTTGGTGAAATGACGAAAAGCATTTATGGAAGTAGTGTCACGCCCCGACCCGGAAGTTGACCACGAACAACCGCCGTGTTACCTTGAAAACAAGTGCCGGCCGATCAAGCGAACCAAGGTTCAACGAAGCGTCAATACCAGATGAGAAACAACGAAAACAAAAATTGATTATAGATTTTAAAACAACAACTTTCCCAATCAGAGTAAAAGCGGAATCGTCAAACAAACACTGTAATAAAAACGCTCCAATATTTAAAATCAAAGTCATAAGAAAAATATTGAAAACAAGAAACTGAAATGCAAAACGAAAACAAGGAGCGAAAGATGACAAGAAACCAATACAAGTGCCAGTGGGACTCGTATCATAAAGAGAAGTACCTTTATCAGCAGGGATCACAACTTACGCCACCAACTCGATCATCAAAAGAAACGTTGAGTCCTAACTACCCTGAAAAACACAACAATTAATTGAGGGGTGAGTACACGAATATACCCCGTGAGTGAGCCACCCTCAAAAGAGGACCCGAGAGGGTGGGGTGCACTTACAACCAAAACAATAAATATAATAATTGTAACAAAACATATCAGTGATATCAAAACAATGTATTGCAATCCAAATATTGCTTTGCAAACCATAGGCTGCCATCAAAGCATATCCGAAGTGACCTTGGCCCGAGTCAACCTCCGGAATTGTCAGGGGAATTTTCGTAATATCTAATATAAGTAAAAACCATGCTTGTCCCCTGACGTTGGCCTGGGTCCGGTATTGCGTGGTGGCCGCAACACACCCAATTTAGCTCCCCCATGCACACACCGTACTGGTATATCAATATGGCCTGGAGCGATGAACCATGTCGATCCAACTCAACTCATGGTCCGCCAATCAAGTCTAACAACTAGCTAGTAAACCACCAAATCAAGCCATACGTACTCCATGGACTGCGTCCAATCCACAAGTCCCCTTATGCTTTTCCAACGGCTCAAAACCATTTTCAAGGGCCGCTCATGCACCCAAAATCTTTTAATAAAATCATTTATAAAAATAATTTAATAAAATAGTTCCTCAACGGAGAACCCGTTGAGAACAACCCACTCACAGTTTAGGGGACTCATACACCCCCAAAGTCAATCCACTGTGAGCTTAGCCGATGTCTCGATCAACACCTCAGCAGCCTGATTAAGAAGCACATCCATCATGAGGAAAATCATTAAAACCAGGATCATAATCAAAATCATAAACCAAAGTAACAAACAAAAATATCAAAAACAGTCATATAAAACAAAATAAATCACAAAAAGCACATAACCCAGACCCTATGATCTTACTTAAAGGATCTTAATCTGTCTACATAGCTCTATCAGGGTTACAGGACAAGTTTCAGATTCGGAATACAATTTCGTGGGCTCGATTGATCATTTCTAGCCTTCAGGGGTAAATCTGTAATTTAGTTGACCAGGGGCAAAATGGTTATTTTTGCATACTAGGGCTATTACGGTGATCCTGAAACCTTTTTTGTTCAATTAGCGTGTTTAAATAAGCCAAATCCTATTATAGGTAGGGCTGTCAAAAATCGAGCCGAACCGATTGACCCGACCAAAATTTTCGGTTTCGGGCGGTTCGGCTCGGTTTATTCGGTGCCATCGGTTTTTTCGGGTAAAATCGAAATTTTATTCGGTGTTTCGGTCAAGGATCGATTTCTATTTTGGAGAACCGAACCAAACCGAAAACCGAATAAATATAATATACTATATTAATATTAATATTAATATTAATATAAGTTTTTATATATAATTATATATTATATATATAAATTATCAATTCTAAATATTTCGGCCCTACTTTTCTTTTTTCTTTTTTCTTTTCCTTTTTCCTTCTTCTCCTTCCTCTTCTCCTCAACCCGAAAACCCTAGCCCCTTTCACTTTCTAACCAGCCGCTCTTGCTTCCTCGTTCATCACCGACCGTCGAGTCTTCTTGCTCCGATGAGTCGGTGACTTCCTTTCCTTCCTCTCTCCTCTACTTTCCCCAAAATCCAAATACAATCCAAAATCCTAAAAACCCAAAATCGATTTTACAATTTTCTTTCTCCTTCCCCGATCTGAAACTGAAACTTTGGGTTTGTGGGTTTGGGTTGTTGTTAACTTGGCTTAAATCATGAACATGGTGATTCACTGTCAGGTAAACAAAATTTTGATGAAGCAAAGGGGTCAGAGACTCAGAATTGACCAACTGGAAATTTGGGTTATGTGGGTTTACTCAAAATGCTAGCCTTTTGTTTCATACTTGTTGTGTTCGATTTGATGTTGCTCTACATAAAACCAATTTTACATTTTTCTTTTCTTTTCTCTATTCAAAAGATTATAATTGATCTGGTCTTATATATAATATAAGCTTATAGATTGCGATGAAAATGTGTGTATATATATATTAGCATGAAAATGTATATTGCTATGAAAATGTATTGCGTTTCAGTTCAGATTTATAGGCCAAATGATATGCTTTTGTTTTGAGTGTTTGTTTTCTGTAGTGTGGGAAATGTGGAATTCATATGATTACAGTTTCATAATTGTCACATTCCCTTGTAAATTTCCTCTGTAGTTACTTACTTTCAGTTGCATACCTGCAACAATTTAATTTCCCACCTACACTGCTGGTACTGTGGGGCATAAATTCATAGCTCTTGTTCTTTCTTTTTCTGGGAATCACCATGTTTCTTCATTTGTATTTAGGAACCGACCGACCCGAGAAACCGATGGAACCGACGGTTCCCTGTCGGTTCCTAACCTCCTCGGGTCGGTCCTCGGTGCAAAAAAAAACCTTCGATTTCCTCGGTCTATAGCAGAATCGACCCGAAAGGACCGACCCGGCCACGACAGACAAATTTATTGATGTGAACAACACAGTCAAATTCTCTCATTTCCACCCCTAAGGGTAATTTTGTAAATTTGATGACAAAGGGCATAATCGTAATTTAGACCAATCAAGGGTAACATGGTAATTTACCCAAAATTATAACTATGGTACCCTTCCAATCTCCAATGTGCAGTCTAGAAGGCTAATTACATTTATCCCTTTCTTAAGGGCAAAATAATAACTTTTTCAATCAAGGGTATTTAAGTAATTTTACACTCTAGAGTATGATGAAATTGCTTACGCGTTATTATTGTTGACCATAGCCGGTCGGATTCGAAATAGCAGCTCAACGGGGTAAATTTATCCACTTATAATACATAAGGGCAATATGGTCATTTTTGCTTCTAGGGGTAAAGTAGTCTTTCCACCTCTTATCAATAATTCCAATACTTTATCCACTTCATTCCACAATATAAATATGGTTGGATTCGTAATCGTTGCTTTACAGAATATGTTAGTACACTTTTAATAATCAGGGCTAAATTGGTCCACTCAAGGGTAAAACGAGAATTTATGTTCCTACGAACATTATAGGGTAGTACGAGAATTATTCCGACTTATTAACACAACCGATGTAGTCGAATTCCTTAAATTCCTCTTAAAATGGTAATTTCTTAATTTAATATCTTAAGGGTGATTTAGTACTTTTACCTGTCCAAGGGTAAAATAGTAATCTCACTTTTCAATATATTGGATCCAATTATTAAACCTACTATTAATTTTATGAGCAAGGTTCTCATTGAGCGCCACATGACATTTGGTTTATTTGATAAGTGTCAATAGTTAATTTTCTAATGTTTTGTTTATTATATTTGTATTCATTTAGTTTGGAAAAATTAAAAGACATTCACTCCCTTTCCTATATAAAATAAATTATCAAGTAATTATAAATTAATTATAAATTTGTTATGAATATACATGTATGTTGTGGATGTCCATGAATCTAATTAAAGCAAGGATATGATTGATGACTTGGTTCATTCATACACATATACCTATGTACTAAGTTCATCCCCTTATATTTATGTTGATGTATCTATGTGCCTATAAATAGGTCACTTACTTTGTTATGGAATAAGATGAATAAGAACAATTTCTCCCATTCTTCATATTTTCTTCTTCTCCATATTCTACTGTCTTTTTATTCTCTTGTCTTTTCCATACTTCAATTCTCTACTCCCTTGCTTTTGTTTTGTTATCATTTCACAACAAAATTTTATTTCTTAACTGAATTTTCTTAAAATAATTTATAAAATAAAACAGCCGCTCGCGAAGCACGGCCGAGAAGTTCTAGTATTTACATATTTCCATATTTCTCTTTTATTTCCTTATTTCTCCTTATTTTCCTTATTCTTTTTTTTTTTAATTTGGGTCCGAGGCCCAACCATTGGGCCTGGTGGCTACCAGGCCTGGCAGCAGCCCGCGCGCTGGCCCACGTGACTTGGCTGCCCTACCAGGCCTGCCTAGCAAGCCGCTAGGCAGCCAAACAGGCTAGGGCAGGTGGCCAGCGGCTCCAGCCACGATTCCGATCACCGGAATCTGGAGCACAAATGATTAAAAATGGCCATTTTCAAACTACCTTCACCAATTTTCACCATTTTCTACAAATTCAATCTCTAAACAAAAACCCAAACATTAATTAAACTTCAAATTATCAAACCAACACCAAAACACAATCATTCATCAAAATCAAATCATAAAGTTTCATATTTTAACTTACCCACTATGAAACTCCATGATCTACAAAGCTTCCAATCATCTTTTAAGAAACTCCAAGCTTCACCTTGCCTCCAAAACACAATCAAGATTAAGATTCCAACCAACAACTAAATTCAACAATAAGATCCAAAACACAATCAAGATTAAGAACCAGAGTATAAACCTTGATTGGCAAGAGCTTGGTGAGGAGCTCAACTTACATCACTTTCATGTTGATAAGGAGCTTGAATTTTCAAGTTAAATTCTAGAGAGAGAAAGGTAGTTTTCGGTTAGTAAAAGAGAGTAGGAGGGGAAAGTGATGGGGAAGGAAAGAAGAAGATGTGTTGGGTTTTTATTTCCAATAAATTGGAAAATTTATCTTCTAGTCCCTACAATTATCGATTTGATCAATTTAGTCCCCAAGCTTTCCATTAACTCATTTGCACACTCACTTTAATTTCTTTTTACTCAAAATTTTAATTTATAATACCAAAATATTTTTATGGTATTACAAGCAGGGGAAGATTGGAATAATGAACAATGCTCAAGCACATGTTTCCGGCTAAATGCTCAATTCAGGATCTAACGTTGCACGAAAATGCAATACAGGATACACCGTTATCACTTGTGTCAATTCAGGATATAACGTTATTGTTTTGGGTCATTCAGGAAAAATTACAACTGGCTGGGCTGCATCCATCACACGCTCTCTGACATGCTGACGTGGATGACATTGGGTATGCCAACGTGGAATTGGTAGAATTTAATAAAATAAAAAAAATAAAAAATGGCTTTTTTTTTCAGTTCTTTCTTTTCTTTTTTTTTTTTCACTTACTTTCTTCTTCTCCTTCTTTTAGCCAAAATTGAGATTGGGTTTAACAGAATAATTGATAAACACAAAATTGATAATGCAGTGAAATTCATTATTCAAAAGGAACGAATTCAGCAAAGTATATATCACAATCCTGGCGGATGGAAATTGGAAACTTGGTTTTGGCAACTCTGCTTTTGCTTCAGCCTCTGAACAACCACCGATGCTGATACGAATCTAGTTGTGATAGATTCAAATCCACCTTCGAAAATCCTCCAAAGATCAACTTGAAAACACCAACTCCTAGAATTCTATGTAGAATCGATAAACCTAGCCAAACTTCTTCTTCGTTCGTTGCCTATAGATGGATAATTAGACCTGCAATTATCAATCTAAGATCACAAGATTCACAAACAATTAAGCAATCACAACCTAATTATTTGCTAGGACTCTACACAAGATTGAAGAACCCTAAAGTATGCTCAAACTAGTACAATGAAGCTAAATAATCAATTGGGTGAATAAACCCCAACTATTTATTGAAAACTTAACTTGTGTTTACAAAAGGGATTGATCCCCTTATATAGGGATAGGAAAAACGAAATTGACCTAATCTTAAAGCAATATGGGCGGCTATAAGGCCTTACAAGCCCAAAAATAAAGACAAGTAATCCAAGTCCAACTAGGAAAAATAAATAACAAGGCATAAATAAACAAGGATTGGACTTAGTCCAACAAGGCCCAATCCTAATGTCATCTAAACATAACAATAAGCTAATCTAAGATAGAATAAAAGCCCTTAATGGCCGAATTGATGAAATAGCAAATCTGGTCCAATCCATGCATAGGGTACCCCGAGCCACCCCAAGCAAGGGCTAGTGCAGAAAGTTTATATCAATAGCAAGCAAAGTGATTGGTGTTTTCTTGCTAAAATCATCTTCAAATGTCTTCAATGAATCTTCAATGGTTTTTATATCATCAAGATGAGTTCGAACAAGACCCATGAGTGGATCCTTAAACCTTTTAGCTCTTGCTATTGTCATCGGACCATTAGGCTTCTTTAATGGATCAAACAACATATTCTTGGTGCTAGAAACATGATTTGCGATATCACCATCAACTTCATGCTTGTCCATGCTTCCTTGCAGCCCATGCACATCCTCTCCATGATCTCCATTATGAACTTAAAGTCCATGATGAGTCCTTGGCGCATCATCCCCTCCCCCTTGAAGAAGATTTGTCCTCAAATCTGCATCAAATAAAGACAAATCAGCAACATTAAAAGTAGCACTCACATTACCATACTCACTAGGAAGATCTATCTTGTAAGCATTATTGTTGATCCTCTCCAAGGCTTGGAATGGACCATCTCCGTGGGGTAAAAGCTTGGACTTCGTTTTCTCAGGAAATCTTTCCTTCCTTAGATGCAACCAAACCCAATCTCCAGGCTCAAAGATAACCTCTTTACGCCCCTTGTTAGCCATCTTCATGTAGTGTTGAGTTTTCTTCTCAATTTGTGCTCTAACCTTCTCATGAAGTTCTTTAACAAATTTAGCCTTCCTTTTACCATCCATGTCAACTTGCACACTCAAAGGTAAACTCAACAAATCCAAAGGAGTTAAAGGATTAAAGCCATACACAATTTCAAAAGGTGAATAACCAGTAGTACTATGTATGCTTCTATTATATGCAAATTCAACATGAGGAAACAATCCTCCCAAGTTCTTAAGTTCTTTTTAATCAAAGCTCTAAGCAAGGTAGACAAAGTCCTATTAACAACTTCAGTTTGTCTATCACTTTGCGGATGACAAGCAGTTGAAAACATCAACCTAGTACCTAACTTAGCCCATAAAGTTCTCCAAAAGTGACTTAAAAACTTAGCATCTCTATCAAAAACAATGGTTTTAGGCATACCATGCAATCTAACAATCTCTTTAAAGAACAAGTTAGCTACATTAATGGCATCATCAGTCTTAGAACGTGTAATAAAGTGTGCCATCTTAGAAAACCTATTAAATGTTTCTATAAAATGTGATTGATAGGAATAACACAATCTAGATTCTTTCACCAAAAATCCAGCATGCATATAATACTTTCCAAAACCAGAATTAGCACATGCTTTAAAGATATCACCAAAGTAAGCATCCAAAGTATACAAATCCTTAATGTACTCAAATACTAAAAACTTAGAATCAACACATACCTCCTTGATAACGCATCAGCCACAACATTCTCCTTATAATTAGGAAAGGTAAGGATAAGTAGCACACCTTCATGATTATTCAAAAGACACATTCTACAAGTTCCATCCTTCTTAGAAACAAGCAACACAAGAATAACACATGGAGAAAGGCTTTCTCGCACATAGCCCTTTACAATCAACTCACCAACTTGCTTCTCCAACTCCTTAGTTTCATCAGGATTGGTTCTATATGCAGGCTGATTAGGAATTTAAGCTCCAGGGATGAAACAATTTGATGCTCAATCCCTTTAATTGGTGGCAATCCACTTGGAACATCCTCAGGAAACACATCTGCAAAATCACTCAAAAGAGAAACAATATTGCTTGAAAGTTCTCCAGCCAAGTTGTTAGTACCCATTAATGTATTTCAAAACAAATGTAAGATCAAAACATAATTCTCATGTAAAGCACTCTTAATCTCACTCTTAGTAGCTAACATACACTCTTTAACAACTTTCTTAGAACTAGCTTTCTTATCAACCAAAACAGATTTGTTTTCATCGCAATTAACACCTAAACTAAATTCGGTTTTACCCTTTTCTTTAGCCCTAAATTCAACATCCAATTTAGCAAATTCATCCCTAAATTTCAATTGGTCTTTGAAAGCTTCTTGAGGTGAAAAAAGAACTAAAGTAACAGGAATCTTACCACACATAAAGGAGTACTTGTTTGTCTCAGCATCATGTTGAACTTTGTTGTCGTATTGCCAAGCCTCCCAAGCAACACATGACAAGCTTGTATTGGCCAGATATCGCACAAGACATCCTCTTTGTACCTGCCCAAAGAAAGAGAAACCAAAACTTGTTTGTTAACCCTAATTTCTTCTCTATCATTGAACCAACCTAACCTATAGGGTTTTGGATGTTTGGTAGTGGGTAATTGCAACTCCTTCACCAAATAAACACTAGCTATATTTGTACAACTCCCACCATCAATAATCACACTACTAGGTTTACCATTCACATAGCATCTAGTATAAAACAAATTCTCCCTTTAGTTTCGTACATCTCCTTTCACATATGCACTCAATGTTCTCCTAACAACCAAACTCTTAAGTGGTGCTATCTCATCATCATCATCACTTGTAGCCACATCTTCTTCCCTTTCATTCTCTCCATCTCCACTAGATCTTAAGTTGAATTCCTCATCTTCACTTACAAGTTCACCATGCTCATTAAAATACAACACCTTCTTGTTAACACAACCCTTAGCATAGTGACCAAGTCCTTGACACTTAAAACACTTAATGTGAGATTTAGAAGAAGAACTAGATGAAGATTTTGAATCGGTTTTGGGACTTACAAACTATTTTTTTGCGTCAACTCTTTCTCCTTGCTTGGTGTTTTCTCATCTTTCTTGTAAGAAGGTTTCCATGAGCTACTAGATGATGAAAAACTCTTCTTGGCCGAAACTCATCTTTTAACTTGACCCTCGGCCTTCAAAACATGTTGCAACATCTCCTCCACAGCATAGTATTGTTGCATCTCCACTATATCATGAATTTCTCTATTCAAACCCGCAAGAAACTTAGCCATTGGAGCTTGTGGAGCTTCTTCAATTTCAGCTCTAGACATCAACAATATCATCTCCGAATAGTATTCATCAACACTTTTAGATCCTTGCCTCAATGATTTTAAACTTTGATAAGGAGAATTGATGTAGAAACTTGGCACAAGTCTCTTCGTCATAACACTTGTTAATTCAACCCATGTTTCAATTGGCCTCTCCAAATTTCTTCTCCTAGATTGCACCAATTGATTCCACCAATTTAAAGCATTCTCAACAAACTCAAGGATAACTATTTGTACCTTCTTAGTTTCGCAAAAGAATGATAGTCAAAGTACATATCCGATTTGAATTCCCACTCCAAATAATCTTCTGGAATTCCTCTCCTATTGAACTTAGGAATTTTGTACTTGATGTTATCTTTAGGCTCATCTCTATCACTACCTCTTCTAGGCCGCAAGTTATCCAAGTAAGCTTGACCTCCAGCTTCTTGCTCCTTCAATCTCTCCATTGGATCACTTCTAACAACTTGCCTTTGAGCTTGTTGTTGTTCTGTTTGTCCATTGCCTTGTGCAGCATTAGCCCTCGTTGATTTTGGGCTTCTAAGGTGTCCAATCTTTGATTAAATTGAGTAGTCATGGTATCCATTCTTTGCATGAGAGTTTGCATCATGGTAGCCAAGTCATTGGCTTGATTTTTCCCTTCTTGTTTATCTCCCATTGTACCTACACAAAAGAAAAGTTAGTAGCAAAAATCCTCACAAGTGTGTGTGTGTGTATACCTTGTTGTGCTTTCGTGTTTGCACACAAAACTAGTTGGATTGGCGGTCCTTCAAACTCTCTTAATGATCTGGCACAAATCTACCTTTTACCTCACTTTAGCTTCAATAGGCCTAATAAGAGCAACTTGTAAGAGTAACTTCTTTCTTCTCGTGATCTACTTTAGTAACAAACAATTAGGAGCAACAACTTATGTGAATCAAAGGAAAAAGTGATCTTAGTATAATCAAACCAAACCAATTTGCAGCCTCCTTGTGTCGCCAAAACTTGCTGCACAAATCCTATAAAAAAAACACAATACACAATTAAACTAATTCAAGCTCAACCCTAGTTATACCACTTATTTTGCAACTTGAAATTGGTGATCTCCAAACTGAAATCTTTGAAATTAAACCTTCAATTACAACAAAAGCACCCCAAGATCCTTAAGCAAACTTTCAATTTCACAATTCAAGATCAATTGAGACTCACAATAAAAAACCCCAAAAAACCTGGAAAAGAAACCCTAATTTCCAAAATTGCGATAACCCTACTGATTTTTTTTTTTTTGAATTTTTCACTATGTTTCCCAGAAAGATCACAATGTAAAAACGCTAAATCTAAAATTTCAAGGCATTCTGACCACTAACGAATCCAGAACAAAAATCACAAGTTTCTGGTCGATTTTTTTTTTAATTTTTTGATATTTTTCGATATAATCTTGATGTATGAGGACTCGAAATCTGAAATTTCAAAACAATCAAAGCTATAACGAATCTGGAATAAAATTCACAAGTTTCTGTAATTTTGAAATCAAGAACTTGCGATGAACTAGATGAATGCGATGGAACTGGGATTTTTGATGGATGATGAATAGAAGGATATATTTACCGATTGAAGATGAAAAACAAAGCTCTGAATACCAATTGATACGAATCTAGTTGTATTAGAATCAAATCCACCTTCGAAAATCCTCCAAAGATCAACTTGAAATCACCAACTCCTAGAATTGTATGTAGAATCGATAAATCTAGCCAAGCTTCTTCTTTGTTTGTTGCCTTTAGATGGATAATTAGACCTGCAATTACCAATCTAAGATCACAAGATTCACAAACAATTAAGAAATCACAAAAGTTTGCTCAAACTAGAACAATGAAACTAAATAATCAATTGGGTGAATAAACCTCAACTTTTTATTGAAAACTTAACTTGATTACATAAGAGAGGGGTCGACCCTTTATATAGTATTAAGGGACGGCCTAAACCTCCTCAATAAATAACAAGGATCAAAGATTGGACTTAATCAAAGAAGGCCCAATCCTAATGTCATCTAAACATAACAATAAGCTAATCTAAGATAGAACAAAAGCCTTTAATGGCCGAATTGTTGAAATAGCAGATCTAGTCCGACCCATGCATAGGGTACCCCGAGCCACCCCAAGCAAGGGCTAGTGCAGAAAGTTTATATCAATAGCAAGCAAAGTGATTGGTGTTTTCTTGCTAAAATCATCTTCAAATGTCTTCAATGAATCTTCAATGGTCTTCATATCATCCAGATGAGTTCGAACAAGACCCATGAGTACATCCTTGAACCTTTTAGCTCTTACTCTTGTCATCAGACCATTAGGCATCTTTAATGGATCAAATGGCATCTTCTTGGTGCTAGAAACATGATTCGCGATATCACCATCAACTTCATGCTTGTCCATGCTTCCTTGCAGCCCATGCACATCCTCTCCATGATCTCCATTGTGAACTTCAAGTCCATGATGAGTCTTTGGCGCATCAGGTGCTACTTCCATCGACACCCTTTCCGCTCTTGTTTATCTCATGAGGTTAACAATATATAAAAGCCCAAAAAGTTAATAATAGTATATGAATTTGGATTTTAGCAGAAAATGAAAGCCCAATCCAAGAAATCAAAGGCAGTGAAAAATCATCTGATTCTCAGACGAAAATAAAAACAAAAATGTTTGGCGCCTCTCTTTGGTTTTTGCTTTCATTGGCCTTTTACCTACAAAAATCACAAAGACCCAAAACGACCAACAAACAAGAAATCCAAATGATGACATAGACACTGAAAAACTAAGTTTCAATAAATAAAATTATATTTATTGTTATAAATGATAAGAAGATTGATGATTGAAGCAGCATCGAAATAAGCCAAATTCTACTCTTCTTTCTATCTACTTTTTACATCACCCAAAAAGGAAGCTCTATAAGCCTTATTTTTTCTCAATTTTAATTTTACAAAATGATAAGAGACGAGACAAAACCAAATCTAATAATCAGAGATAATCAAAGACTAACATCTTCATATAAAACAACCCCATTTGCAGAGAGTTTTTTTTTTTAGTCAAATGAAAATTTTTGCATAGAGTTTTTTTTTTTTAAAGACTAACCTCTTCATATACTAGCTATAACCCAACTATACGAACGACATTCCAAACAAAACAAAATTTCTCAAACAAAATCACCAAGAATTGATAAAATTACAAAGATGGATTCTAGAGAGAGAAATAACTTTTGGCAAAAAAGAAGTTCATATTTTGAAATTTGGATTTCTGTCTAGGTTTCTTTTCTCACCAATCTCGATTTTGTGGGGGGGGGGGGAGTTGGGTAATAATGAGTACGATAACATACTCAAAATTGGAAGGGATTAAACGATGGATTCGCTTGAATTGGAGAAAGAAAGTTCATGCTGAAAATGTAAGTTTAATTGAGACTGAAAGGTTTTTTTGTTGAGTTGTTAAAGGATGAAGAAAGAAAGATGAAAGGGAGCTGGAGGCTTGAATGAAAATTGAATCTAATGGAAAGCCGGGTTGCTGCAAATCTTGGTGGAGGAAGAGAAAGGTTTGGATTGAAAGATTGAACAAAAGATATTTAGGGATTTATGGAAAATTAGAATTAATTTGGGATAAATAGGTTTAGATTTTTTTTAAATTTTTTTTCTTCAAATCATTTTTTTTTCAATTTTTTAGATGCCACGTGGATTGGGTCACACGATGAAGGGAGCGCATGTTTTTACAACAGACGGTTTCGTCTGATTTTATCCTGTATTGACACAACTCGATAACGTTATATCCTGAATTGACACAAGTGGTAACAGTGTATCCTGAATTGCATTTTTGACCAAGTGTTATATCCTGAATTGCGCATTTAGCCCATGTTTCCAGCTTATGTTGTTAAGTGAAGTGCAAGAAGAGTTCACACAACTTCAACAAGAGAGAGATAGACCAAAACTCAAAACAAGAGGCTTAACGACGGACCATGTGGATCCATATTACAATAACAATTACCCGTCTAACAAATCCATCTACCACCAAATCTAGCCATACGTACTCGCTGGACCGCGTCCAGTCCAGAAGTCCCTGTATGCTTGCCAACAGCCCAAAATCATTTTCACAGGTTATTCATGCACCCAAAATCATTTAATAAAACCGTTTTTAAATTATATCAATAAAACATTAATAAAACAATTCCTCAACGGGATCTTCGTTGAGGGCAGCCCACTCACAATTCGGGGACTCGTATTCCCCCAAGGTCCGTCCTCTGTGAGCCAAATCAAATGTCCCAACCGACGTCTCTATCGCCTAGTTGAGGGAGCCAAAAATCGAACCATCAGTATCAAAATTCAATAAAACAGTGACAATAACATTCAAAATATATACAGGATCCTAAAAGACCCATAAACATGCCTAACTAAGGCTTTATTCACATCCGGAATGGTTATATGAGTTTAATGCCTCTTTCCGAGGCTAAATCGAGAATTTCTAGCACTTAGGGGCAAAATCATAATTAAGACTGAACACAATAATCGATGATTTCCAATCCGGAGTCACTACGAGCTCTTCCTTACTCCAGAGGCACAATTCATATGCTAAAATTGTCAATTTAAACATCTGAGGGCAAAATGGTAATTTGCCATTAAGGGTATAATGGTAATTTCACTAGTATTGACCCAAATCATTTAAAATGCATGAATTTTGAAATTTAAGAATTTAAAATTTTTTGTTTGGTAATTGATAATTTGAAATTCAATAATTCCAAATTCATTGTTTGGATGACTAAAGTTTGGAGTTGGATTTGGATTTAGAATGAATGATCTATTGAAAAAAGTATATAATGAATAGAAAAAAAATTATTACTAAAAAATTTCATATAATAATATAAAGTTAGATTTAGGAAATCTATAATATAGACAGGGAGTTGGTCAGTTGGGGATGATAGGATAAAAAAGTTGTATATAAAATGTAATAACAAAATTTCTACAAAAAAATGTAATAACAGAATTAACTAAATAAAAGAAAATTTTGAAAAAAAAAAAGAATAATCGATGCCATCAATTAACGGGTAGGAGACGTGGAGCCTTTTAGCGTGTTTCCGAGATGCGGCTGGGATTTGTTAAATTTCTAGTTTCAAAAGAAATTTCAAATTTGTAAGCTGAAGCCTTTCAAATTTGGATTGGATTTGGTTCAAATCCAAATCCAACTCATCTGAATAGTTTCCAAACAAGAAAATTGTATTGATATAAATCCAAATCCATTTTTTTTTTAACTCAAATCAACGTTCCCAAACAGACAATATGTTTCTTAACAAGAATGTCAACCTTGAAGTTGTAGTTATGGGAAAATATTGTTAAAATTCTACATCTTTCTATGAAAATATGAAATATAGAATAAAAAAAGAAAAAGAAGAAGAAGTACAAAAACTGAAATACTCTTACAAATCCTATATCTTCACCTGCAATTAAATGTGTATTTTCCTGTAAAAGCCATGACTTGTAAGGTTGTTTAAATCTGATAATATAAAGTCAAGAAAATCAAACTAAATATAATATAATATAATACCATAGAAATTCGTGAATGATTCTTCAAATCTCATAATATAAGAAATAGGGTGATTTTATCCAACAAACATAGTGCCTAGGATCGATCAGCAACGTTCACAAAAAGCAAAATAACAAAATTAGAAGGGAGAGATGATTCAATGTAAGACCACAATCTAAAATTGATAACAAATTTACTAATAATTCCCTTAGTTGTTTTTCTTTTGTGTGATTTAGTATTTTTAACTCTTCTTCCTCCTCATAGTGAACCTGACAAAAGTTACTAATCATTAGTCATAACTACGTTATATGAAATATTTATGTTAATTTAGAGATTTTCTACCTCATAACTCCGAATCTTTTGAAATCAATTAATACGATAAAAGGTGACTGTAGACACCCATTTTTGTCCCATATCCTTCAATTTAAATCAATTTATTTCTTAATTGGCATTAGGGTCACTAGGCATTTTGGTCATTTGTACATTCAGGGACATTTTGGTTATTTTTAAGTCCACTTTTAATTTAGATTAGCTAATTCTTTTTTTAGTCTAAATTGCATTTGAAAAAAAAAAAAACCAAAAAATCTTAATATGCACCTTTGGCATTTTTTTTTAACATTTTTTTATGACTTAATTTAATTTAGTAATTTAGCATTGATGCATTTCAATCATGAAGTTTAAATTCAATTTAGTTCATTGATCAATTAACCCTCAATTTAGCAATTAGTAGGACATTATATAAGTTGGATTTGCATTTTTGTTTTTGCATTTCATGGCATATTAATAAAATAATAAAATACCAAAAAGAATTGGAAATTACAAAATAAAAAGGGAAGTAAGCGGTTTGTTAATCCATTTGCTTTTTTGTTTCCAGGATTTAGCTTTACATACATGTCTTCCTTTGAAATACATAAAAACACCAAAAAGAAGTTACATCCTCATTTTGCATTTTTACAACTTTTTTTGAGATATGCATTTTTACAACTATTTGAAAGTTTAGAAACACAGGACCTAAGAGTCATTCCCTTGGAGATTTCCTTTGCCTCTTGGTTCCTTACTTCCAGTTCCTACTCTTGGGATCAAGACTCTTACTCGAATGCTGACGCAAAAGCAAAATCAAGTCAGTAAGTAATTCGGTCAAGATCACCAATCATCACCCAGCAGTCCAACAAAGGGAGTTGTCTATAAAATAGAAAAAAGCATAGGAAGAAAGACTCCTAGACACACTTCATGAAACATTTGAGAAAAGGAAGAGGCAGGGAGCAAGAAGAGGAGGCATTTGTCAACATCCATTTTGACACATATATGCTCTTATTCCAGTTGTACCTCACATTTATTCACACATGTCATCACATTTTTGCATTTTTTGCACCATATTAAGTCGTTTGCATTTTAGCAAGACATGAGACATTTTCACAGCATGGTTGTAAGCCATGCCCAATAGCCACATTATAGGCATAGGCATAGGAATTAATCAAAAATACAAAGCATTTTAAAGCAAAACATAGACAGCTCAGTTGAGGAAATTTTCAGTCCCAAAAGGATATATTCCCAAATTAGTCACATGCATTTCATAGTTTCATTTAGCCATTAATGAATTCAGTAGCCTTTGGCACATACTGTAATCTGCATTCTTAGAAAGATCACCACTGCATTTTAAAAGATTTCATTGGCATTCATAGATTGGAATTAGCAGTTATCCTACATTGCAAAATTCAAGCATAAGCATCCATGTTTGGTTTAGAATCACACTAGATTTGCCCTTTTAAGTCATTACAGTAGCATGTTCACTCCTTTAGAGTTTAATTAATAGTGCACCCATTAGTCATTGCATTTCATTTGGCACTCACCACCAACAAGCCCAATTCAGAAAACGAGGCAAAGGCAATACAGTGTGAACAACTAACAATTCAGTAAGCATAGGAGGCCAAATTGAGCAGAGGCATTTCAAGGCGGAAGCACACAAGTCATTCAAAACACAAGGACAGTGAAATTTGCCAATAGAAACAGTTATAGAAAGAGGAAAAGGCTCACCTAGCTCGATGCTTTCGTTCTCCACCCTTGTCTCATGCCAACTCAGCATCAATATCACCAAAAAAAAAAACATGTGAGGGAAATACAACAGTACCGGAACCAACTAGAGACAAGGGTCCTAAGGAAGGATCAATAACAGAGCGTCACCAGCCTCATGCGGATATTCCAGGACGGCAAGCAAAAAACTGAAACGGTTACAGAAAGAGAGAAGAATCGAGATACCTGACAGCTCACCAGCTTAATCCAGATCCCCTCCCGGTGCTTATCCCTCAAACTTTGAACCTGCACAAAAGGACAAAAAAACTGTTAGAGAAAAAGGGGAATGGAATCAACTCTCCACTCAGTCTCTCTCTCTCGGATTCAGAAGAAATTTTTCTCTCTTCATTCACAAAACACTCTTCATGTCATACACACACAAAAAAAGCTTCTCCCTCTCTAATGAATTCTCTTCCTCCTCTCACCTCTTATTCTCTCATTACAGACTCATAGTCGGGCTTTGATAAAAAATCTCATCTTCTCTTTGAGGAGGAGCTCTACTCTCTCACTAAACAAGACTCCACCTTGTTCTTCCATGAAATAAAAAAGAAAGGCAAAAAATACACACAAAGAAAGGGGTCATTTACCTAGGGCCGAGCCTTCCTTTCGTTTGGGATCCATCCATTTTATTCCTTCTCATTTCTTCAACTGTTTTCTTGCAAAAAAACATATAAACAACAAAGATGGAGGAGTTAGTTTCAGGTTAGGAATAACTATCATCTAGTAAGTTTGGATTAAAATTCCCAACAGTCAAAAGAAAGTAGAGAGGGGGATGAGAAACATATCTCAAAGCCAAGCCGATCCAATGGTGGTTAGAGAGATCGAAAACTTCAAAATTTCGGATCGGGTTAAGCTTTTTGAGGGTTTCCGCGGTTGTGTTCGAGACAGTTGAGGCCAGATCCAGATTTGGGGTGTCGACGGGAGCAAATCTGGAGCTTGCGGGCTCCATCGGAAGCCGGAGAAGTCTTCGTCACGGTGGAGCGTGGCGGCGTGGCTAGTTTGGCGGTGGCTAGGGTTTCCAACAATTTTGAAAGAGGAAAAAAGAAGGAAGAGAGATTGATATTTATACCAACGGCAAATTCAGGTAAAGTTTTTAACTTTTTTTCAATTAAGCCCTTAATTTTGTGCATTTAAATCCTATTAGTCGTCAAGTAGTTCAAATAAAGCCTGTCGTTTGTTACCGTATTCAACATGGTCCCTTATTTATAGAGGTGTCAAACGGGCGGGCTGGGCGGGTTTCGGGTCATCTGGGTTCGGGTTATACGGGTTTCGGGTCATTCGGGTCTCGGGTCATACGGGTTTCGGGTCATTCGGGTCTCGGGTCATTCGGGTTTCGGGTCATTCGGGTCTCGGGTCTACCGGGTCTCGGGTTGGGCGGGTTCGGGTTTTGACTTCGGGTCACTCGGGTTTCGGGTCAATTGGGTCAGCATTGAATTTTAAATTGTGCCACTTTGCCCCATGAATTTGTAAAATCAAAGCCAATTTACCTCTGATTTGACAGTTGACTAACAGATTCCATTTAGTACCATAAAATTCGTTGATGTGGCATTTCCACATCAGCTCTCATGCGTGCCCCACCCTAGCATTTAGGGTCATGTGGGGCCCACATGAGTGTTGACGTGGAAGTGCCACATCAGCATAAGTTTGCCATGTCAGCAAATTTTATAGGATTTAACGGAATCCGTGAAGTGAAGTGGGGAATTGACATGATTTTACAAATTCAAGGTGCAAAATGGTACAATTTAAAGTTCAAGTGACATTCTGGCTTAAATTTGCAAAGTTCAGGGACATGGGGAAAAGGGACTATTTATCCAATTTATAATAGGTAAAATCATAACAGTAATTGGTAAAATTACAACAATAATATAAATTGTATTGAATAAAAGATGATTTAGAATAAGTAAATTATAAATTTTATTGAATAAAAGATAATTTTAATTTATAATATTCTCGGGTCATTCAGGTTAATGTCTCGGGTTATTCGGGTTTCGGGTCATACGGGTCTCGGGTCATTCGGGTTTCGGGTCATCTGGGTTACGGGTCATTCGGGTCTCGGGTCATCTGGGTTGCGGGTTATTCGGGTCACAGGTTCGTCGGGTCTCCGGTCGCGCGGGTTCGGGTCGTTTACTTTTTCTGGTCAAATCGGGTTGGGCGGGTTACGGGTTCGGGCGGGTTATCGGGTTCGGGTCAAATTTTGACAGCTCTACTTATTTAGGATACTATTTATTTTCTGATGCAATTCTGTCCCTGATTTAGGATGATATTTATTGTTTGCTTCAATTTAGTCCATGATCTAGAATTTTATGTTCTGATTAATGCACCTTAGTCCCTAATTTAAGATTTTATTTATTATTCGATGCAATTTAGTCACTTATTTTAGAAACTTATGTTAGGATTGTGTAATTGGGTGTTTGATTCATGTTATCGGTTTTCAATTTGTGCTTTTTGGTTTCCGAACTTTGCTAATTGTTTTCCTTGGTGTGTAGAAAGGTCCCTAGTCTGTCCAATTCGGCCCTTAAGCTTTTGTTTCCTTTCATTTAAGTTATTCGATATTTAAGTTATCGGCTTAATTAAGCCTTTGGGATTTGTAATTACTATAAACTTGTAATTAGTGTAGAGGTAAAGTAGAGCTCAATTATATGCATTCATGTCATACATATTATATGTCACCTTGTTATGATCATAGTGCATTAACATTCGTCTTTTGCCGAGATGAAGGGCCTTTCAGATAAATGTACTCAGGTACGAATTTTTGGGAGCCCTTTCTAGACCGGTCTCTTCCATAAATACCCCCATAATGCGTGGGAAGGGTTTATGGAATTGACTTTGGGTAGACTTGTGTTTATGCAAATAATTAAAATCGATCTTTCATGCATCTTAATTGTCATTCATGTGAGTTAGCTAATTATGAATCAGTAAGTACTCGTTTTTACGATGATGGGTAGGTCCCAAGTAAATGTACTCGGGTACGAATTCTTGGTCCCCACTCCGAGATTGGATTATTGCTTAGATACCCCCATAATGCGTGGGAAGGGTCTCGGGTTAATTTCAAGTATACCGTTGTTTACTGATCAATTAAAATTTACCAATTCACGCATCATCTGCATTCATTCTTTTCTTTTTAGGATTAATGAAATTAAGAAAATACAAAAAGACCGTTTTCTTCAAAAGCATTTTCAAAAGTAAGTGTTCTCTTATTCAGTTTTCAAAATGAATTAAAATTAGTAATCAAGAGCTTTTAAGATTTAAGCAGAAGTCTTCAAATTCAAATCAGATTTAGTTTCAGGATTAGAGAATCAATAAAAGATGGAAAAAGGTTTTCTAAAAAGATAAGAAAAGAAGATTTTCTTGTCATTTTTAGGAAGACTAACAATGGGAGTTTTCAAAGCAAAATAAAAGATTTTAAGAACAAAAATAAAATGTTTTATCACAGCATTTTCAAAATTTCTTTTTCGGAGAGAAAAAGATCAACAAGAGAACAAACAGAAAAAGAGAATCGAAAACAGAATTGATCGACGATCGTTCGATCATATTCTTCGAATTCTCGACATTGGTTTAAAAAGTGATTTTCCTTTTCTTTTATAACCCTTTCCGATAACAACCAAGATTAAGATAAAAGCAACCGTTTAGTATTAAACCCATTAGATTTAGTTTAGACTAGAGGTACCGTTGTTTGACGTGCGTCTCGGGGGTGCTAATCCTTCCCTGAGCGTAACCGATTCCCGGACCTATAGACTCTGGTTAAGCAGACTGTATTAGGTTTAGTATTACCTTCGCCAAACTTAGGTTAATATTAGACTTAATAATATGGATAGGTGGCTAATAACACCTAGGCAAAAAAGATTAGTGGCGACTCCTCATCTTATAAGTCGTTAGCGCTAGGGTTCGGAGCCCGGACCCGCACGTTGCGACAGTGACACATCCCTCCCTGACCTGCTCGCCTTTACTGAGATTTCATTTACTGTTTTTACATTTCTTAGCTTCATGCCACTGATTGTCTTTTATTTCTCAATGCATTGTAAATGCCTTGGCTTGCTCTGAGCAACTTTTTGCTACCTCCTTATCACTTTGCTTCTTTGGGAATGAGCCTTGCTGTTTGGTGCTTGAATCTGGTTGCTGCAACGATCATTTGTAAGTGTAGCATGTAGCATTACACTTTGAAAGGTTTGTTGTAGGAATGCCCTTTTGCAGTTGGTTCCTTTGGAAATTTATATCTTTCCCATCCTAATTTTATGAAATATAAAATTAGTAAATATAAACAAGAAAAGAAAAAGAAGAAGAAGAAGTACAAAACCTAAAATACTCTTGCAAATCCTGCATCTTCACTTGCAATTAAATGTGTATTTTCCTGTAAAAGCCATGACTTGATAAGGTTGTCCAAATCTGATAATATAAAGTTAATAAAATTAAAATAAATATAATATAATACCACACAAATTCGTGAATGATTCTTCAAATCACATAATATAAAAAATAGGGTGATGTTATCATACATAGCAAAAAGAAAAATAACAAAATTAAAAGCTGGGGATGACTCAATGTAAGACCACAATCTAAAATTAATAATACATTTACTAATAAATCCCTGAGTTGTTCTTGTTTCGCGTGGTTCTATATTTATAACTTTGCTTAATCCCCATATTTAACCTGCCAAAAGTTATTAATCATAAATCATAATTGCATTATATGAAAGTTATTTATATCAATTTAGAGATTTTCTATCTAATCACTCCAAATGTTTTGAAATCAATTAATACGGTAAAAGGTGGCACATCTCCCTATGACCTCCTCTCCTTCACTATCAACCTGTAAGAGATTAAATTATATATATATATATATATATATCAATATCTTTTATACATGATTTTATGGCTATGTGTCAAATTTGAGCCATTTCATGTTTCGGGCATAACTTTTACAAGTTATTCAATTAAGGACAAATGGCTTTTTCACCTCGGTTTTGGCCATTTTCAAAATTGAATGTTATTTTAATGAATTAATGAGCTTAATATGATTAAGTATGGTGGATTTCATGGCTTAAATGTTAAGAGTCCTGATACGAATCTAGTTGTGATAGATTCATATCTATCCTTGAATTCCTCCAAAGATCAAACTTGAAACTTCAGCTCTAGACTAAATGAAACCGATAGTCTTCAATAAAGCTCTCTTCTTGGTTCGTCGGCCTTAGATGATTAATTAGACCTACAATTAACAACCTAAGATCACAAGATTCACAAACAACTAAGTAATCACTACCTAAATGTTTGTTAGGACTCTACAAGATTGAAGAAATCCTAAGTATGTTCAAACTAGAACAATGAAGCTAAATTCTCAAAGATGGACTCTTATTCTTTATAAACTTAACTTGGTTTACAAGAGGTGATATCGATCCCTTATATAGGCATAGGGTTGGACTTAAACCTAATTAAAAGGCCCTATGGGCGGTTTACATAAGATAAGGACAAGGAAAAGCCTAATCAAAGTCCAAGTAGGAAAAGTAAATAACAAAGCATAATTAAACAAGGATTGGATTTAGTGATGCGCCAAGGGCTTATCATGGCTTAGAAGAGCACAATGGAGCCAAAGGAGATCATGCTTCGGATTTACATGGAGTTGTCTCGGAGTCTTTGGAAGATGTCATGGTTGATCCCGGTTTGAAAGGAAGCTTGGAGGAGCATGGAGGAGAGGAGATCGCATATGACCGGCCAAGCCATGGTCCAATCGCACATGGCCAAGCACTTGACCGGCCACATGCCCGGCCATCACCATTGCATGACCGGCCATCACCATCGCATGCCCGGCCATCATCCATGCACAACCGGCCACATGATCCTTTAGCCATGCCATCCGAGCCAATGACTAGGGCACGGGCTAAAAGGTTTAAGGATGCTTTAGTGGGCTTTGTAAGATATCATCTTGAAGAATTGAAGACCATTGAAGATCCTTTGGGCCGATTTGAAGACCACACACCAAGGAATATTCCATGTGATTCCATGGTGTGCACCATGATTTCCATCGATGGTTCTTAATTAGGGCTTATCATTGTGTAATTTGGCCAATTGGGCCTTTATTCTATCTTAGATTAGTTATTTATTTAGTCTAGAAGACATTGGGTTGGGCCTTGTTTGACTAAGTCCAATCTTTGCTTAATTAAGTTTTGTATTTACTTTTCCTAGTAGGACAAGGAGTAGGCAATTTCCTTGATCCTTCCTTTATGTAATGTTTTCCTTTTAGCTTTAGGAGAAGGGTTATGCGTCCCCTACTACTATATAAAGGGACCACCCCCCTATTGTAAACATAAGTTGAGTTGATTAATAAAGTTGAGGATTATTTTCCCAAATTGATTATCTTAGCTTCATTGTTCTAGTTTGAGCAAACTTAGGGTTCTTCAATCTGTAGAGTCCTAGCAAGCAATTAGGTTGTGATTGCTTAATTGTTTGTGAATCTTGTGATCTTAGGTGTTCAATTACATGTCTAATTAAGGGTCTAAGGCCGACGAACGAAGGAGGATTTACTTAGTGAAGATTGTCGACATACAAGTCTAGAAGATTTGGTGATTCAAGTTGATCTTTGGCGGGTCTCAAAGGTGGATTTGAACCGATTTGGAATTAGATTCGTATCATTTAGTCAAACAAGACCCAACCCTAATGTTATTAAAACATAAAGATAAGCTAATCTAAGATAGAATATGGCCACATAAGGCCGAATACATGCATTCAAGCCCAATTACACATCGATTGCAAGCAAAGTGATGAGCTTGGAATCGATGGAAGTCTTCTTGTCCAAATCATCACCAAAGCTCTTCAATTTAACTTCGATGGTCTTCATATCATTTGGATGAGTTTGAACAAGGCCCAGGAGTGCATCCTTGAATCTCTTAGCTCTTGCTCTTGTCATCGGGCCAATAGGCATTTTTAATGGATCGAATGGCATCCTTTTGGTGCTTGGAACATGCTTATTGATATCTTTATGATCTCTATGCTTCCTTGTAGCCCTTGCACATCCTTTCCATGCTCTCCATTGTCATCGTCAAGTCCATGATCAACCTTGGGTGCATCATCCCCTCCCGTTGAAAAAGATTTTTCCTCAAATCTGCATCATTATTAAACAAAGACAAGTCAGCAACATTAAAGCGCAAACACGAGAGCACATTGTGGTAATCACACACACACTCATTGTGAGGAATTTTCTTTATCTTTACTAACCTTTTGTGCAGGTACAATGGGAGATAAGGGGATGGAGAAAATCCGGAAGTAAACATGACTACCTTGTTGCAAAGTCTAGTGCAAAGAATGGACACAATGTCTACTCAACTTAATCAAAGGATGGATACATTAGAAGCTCAAAATCAACAAAGAGCTAATCTTGCTCAATTACCACCACCAAGGAGAGGTGATGCTACGAAGCCGAAAGCTCAAAGGCAAGTTGCTAGGGGAGGTCCATTAGATAGATTAAGGGAGCAAGAAGCTGGAGGGCAAGCTTATCTAGACAATTTGCGGCCTAGGAGAGGTGGTGATAGAGATCAGCTTAAAGACAATGTCAAGTACAAAATTCCTAAGTTCAATGGAAGGGGAGTTTGATACGAATCTAGTTGTAATTGGTCCAAATCCACCTTTGCGACCCGCCAAAGATCAACTTGAATCACCAAACTTCTAGATGTGTATGTCGACAATCTTCACTTGTAAATCTTCCTTCGTTCGTCGGCCTTAGACCTCCAAGTCGACCTGCACTTGAACACCTAAGATCACAAGATTCACAAACAATTAAACAATCACAACCTAATTGTTTGCTAGGACTCTACAAGATTGAAGAACCCTAAGTTTGCTCAAACTAGAACAATGAAGCCAAATAATCGATATTGGGTGTGTAAACCTTCTCAACTTTATTGATAACTTGACTTATGTTTTCAAGAGATAAAAGAGCCCTTATATAGGGGAGGGGTTGGCGCATAACCTACTCCAATCCCTATAAGGGGCGGCAATACATAAAGGAAGGAACAAGGAAATAGCCTACTCCTTGTCCTACTAGGAAAAGTAAATAACATTACATAATTAAGCAAGGATTGGACTTAGTCAAACAAGACCCAACCCAATGTCTTCTAGACTAAATAAATAACTAATCTAAGATAGAATAAAGGCCCATGAGGCCGAATTACACAATGCTAAGCCTAATGCTCATCGATTTCAAGTAAGATGAACAATTTGGAATCGATGGGAATATTCTTGGTGATGTCGACTTCAATGCTCTCCAAATGGTCTTCAATGGACTCTAAACCTCCAAGATGAGATCTAACAAAGCCCAATAAAGCTTCCTTGAACCTTTTAGCCCGAACCCTTGTCATTGGACCTTGCGGAATGGCTAAAGGGTCAAGTGGCCGGATGGCCCGTGCGATGGCCCGTACGATGGCCCGTGCGATGTCCGGTTGTGGCCGGTTGCCCCATGCATTGCTCCATGCGATGCTCCATGCGTTGGCCAGTCATGGCCGGTTGCTCCATGCGATGGTGGCCGGTCCTCAACTCCTTGCTCCGCCAAGCTTGCGTTTAATCCGGGATCATCCGTGGCATCTTCTTGAATCTTCAAGACATCTCCATGTTTATCCAAGACATGATCTCCAATGGCTCCATTGTGCCCTTCTAAGCCATGATAAGCCCTTGGCGCATCATCCCCTCTCCCTTGAAAAGGATTTGTCCTCAAATTTGCATCACTATCAAATAAGGATAAGTCTGAAACATTAAAAGTAGCACTTACATTGCCATATTTACTAGGAAGATCTAGCTTGTATGCGTTGTTGTTGATCCTCTCCAAGACTTGGAATGGACCATCTCCACGAGGTAAGAGCTTAGACTTTCTCTTTTCAGGGAACCTCTCCTTCCTTAGATGCAACCAAACCCAATCCCCGGGTTCAAAGATGACTTCCTTGCGCCCTTTGTTAGCATTCTTCATGTAGTGTTGTGTTTTCTTCTCAATTTGTGCACGAACCCTAGCATGAAGTTCTCTAACATAATCGACCTTCCTTTGTCCATCCATGTCGACTTGCACACTCAAAGGTAAACTCAACAAATCCAATGGGGTTAAAGGATTAAAGCCATACACAGTTTCAAATGGTGAATATCCAGTGGTGCTATGTATGCTTCTATTATATGCAAATTCGACATGAGGTAGACAATCCTCCCAAGTTCTTAAGTTCTTTTAATTAAGGCCCTAAGCAAAGTAGACAAAGTCCTATTAACTACCTCGGTTTGACCATCGGTTTGAGGATGATAAGTAGTAGAAAATAACAACTTAGTACCTAACTTAGCCCATAAAGTTCTCCAAAAGTGGCTTAAGAACTTAGCATCTCTAGCACTTACAATCGTCCTAGGCATTCCATGTAGTCTAACAATTTCTTTAAAGAACAAATTAGCTACATTAATGGCATCATCCGTTTTAGTACATGGAATAAAGTGAGCCATCTTAGAAAACCTATCAACAACTACAAAGATAGAATCTTTACCTCTCCTAGAACGAGGTAAACCTAACACAAAGTCCATACTAATATGAGTCCATGGTTCATGAGGAATAGGCAAAGGAGTATACAATCCATGAGGTTTAGAAGTAGATTTAGCTTGCAAACAAACAATACAACTAGCAATATACTTCCCTACATCATGTCGCATCTTAGGCCAAAAGAAGTGTTCATGCAATATGTCATATGTTCTATCAACTCCAAAGTGACCCATTAAACCCCCCTCATGCGATTCCCTTAAGAGCAAGATGCGCAAAGAACAAGAAGGCACACACAATCTAGATTCCTTAAACAAAAATCCATCATGCTTATAATACTTTCCAAATCCAGAATTTTCGCATGCTTTAAATATTTCACCAAAATAGACATCACTAGCATATAATTCCTTAATATACTCAAAACCAAGAAACTTAGAATCAAGCATGGAAAGTAAGACATACCTCCTTGATAAAGCATCGGCTACAACATTCTCCTTACCTTGTTTGTATCGCACAACATAAGGAAAAGACTCAATGAATTCGCTCCACTTAGCATGTCTTTTGTTCAACTTTTGTTGGCTTCTTAAATACTTTAAACTCTCATGATCCGTATGAATCACGAATTCCTTAGGCCAAAGGTAGTGTTGCCAAGTTTGCAACGCCCGCACAAGAGCATACAACTCTTTGTCATAGGTTGGATAATTCAATGCAGCCCCATTCAATTTCTCACTAAAGTATGCGACGGGCTTCCCACCTTGCATCAAAACAGCTCCAATTCCAACCCCTTATGCATCACATTCAATCTCAAAAGTATTGTTAAAGTTAGGTAAAACAAGCAAAGGAGCATTAGTTAGTTTTTCCTTCAACGTCTCAAATGCTTCTTGTTGTTCATCTCCCCACTTGAATGGTGCATTCTTCTTCATAACACTTGTAATAGGGGCGGCTAAGGTGCTAAAGTCCTTAACAAACCTCCTATAGAATCCGGCTAGTCCATGAAAAGATCTCACTTGTCCAACGTTGGTGGGTGTTGGCCAATCTTTGATTGCCTTGATCTTTTCCTCATCAACCTCTGTACCTTGCGATGAAACCACAAAACCAAGAAAAACAAGCTTGTTTGTGCAAAAGGTGCACTTCTTAAGGTTAGCATATAATTTCTCAACCCTAAGTACATCTAACACACATCTTAGATGCCTAACATGCTCATCTAGGTTTCGGCTATACACAAGTATATCATCAAAATAAACAACAACAAACTTGCCAATAAAAGCTCTTAAAACATGATTCATTAATCGCATGAATGTACTAGGTGCATTAGTAAATCCAAAAGGCATAACTAACCATTCATACAACCCTAATTTAGTTTTAAAGGCAGTTTTCCATTCATCACCCTCTTTCATGCGAATTTGATGATAGCCACTCTTAAGATCAATCTTAGAAAATAAACAAGCACCATGCAATTCATCTAGCATATCATCTAATCTAGGAATAGGGTGACGATATTTTACCGTTATGTTGTTTATTGCTCTACAATCAACACACATTCTCCAAGTCCCATCTTTCTTAGGAACAAGCAACACAGGAACGACACATGGAGAAAGGCTTTCACGCACAAAACTTTTTTGAAGTAGCTCACCAACTTGCTTCTCCAATTCCTTTGTTTCTTCAGGATTTATCCTATAAGCTGGCTTATTTGGAATTTGCACCCCAGGGATGAAGTCAATTTGACGTTCAATCCCCCTAATTGGTGGTAAACCACTAGGAATCTCCTTAGGAAACACATCTACATAATTACTCAAAAGAGAAACAATGTTGCTTGGAAGCTTGCTTTCCAAGTGGTTAGTGCTCACAAGTGTATATTTAAGCAAAAGCAAGATAAAAACAAAATTATCATTCAAAGCTTCTTTAATCTCACTCTTAGTAGCTAACATACACTCCTTATTAACTTTCTTAGAACTAACATGCTTTTCAACTAAATCGCAATTCACATCTAATTTAGCATGATTAGTCTTTTCTTTAGCCCTAACTTCCGAATCTAGCTTAGCAAAATCCTCTTTCAATTTCAATTGATCTTTTAATTCTTTTTGAGGTGATAACGGAATAAAAGTAAAGGGCTTCTTACCACACATGAGAGTATATTGGTTCGTCTCACCATCATGTTGAACTTTGTTGTCATATTGCCATGGCCGCCCAAATAGTACATGTCATGCTTGCATGGGTAAGATATCGCACAATACATCTCCTTTGTACCTGCCCAAACAAAGAGAAACTAAAACTTGTTTGTTAACCCTAATTTCTTCCTTATCGTTGATCCAACCCAAGCTATAAGGTTTAGGGTGTTTTGTAGTGGGTAATTGCATCTCCTTCACCAAATAAACACTAGCTATGTTTGTACAACTCCCACCACCAATAATCACACTACTAGGCTTCCCATTCGCGTACATCCTAGTGTGAAACAAGTTCTCCCTTTGATTGTTCACTTCATCTTTCACATAAGCACTCAAAGTTCTCCTAGCAACCAAACTTCTAAGTGCAAAACCGACACCATCATCACTATCATCATGCGCATCCTCTTCATCATCTCCATCACCACTAGATCCTAAAGTAATCTCTTCATCTTCACTTTCGATTTGTCCTTGTTCATTCACGAACAATACTTTCTTGTTAACACAATCTTTAGCATAGTGTCCAAAGCCTTGACACTTGAAACACTTAACATGATTCTTAGAAGATGAACTTGATGAAGACATAGAATCGGTTTTAGGGGTAGTACCCTTTTGCGCCACCAACTCCTTCTCTTTGGACGACTTATCATCCTTCTTGATTGGAGTTTTCCATGAACTTGATGATGATGATGTAAAGCTCTTCTTATTCCTCTTTACTTGGCTCTCGGCCTTCAAAGCATGTTGAAGCAATTCCTCAACATCATAGTGTTGTTGCATCTCCACAATATCATGAATTTCTCTATTCAACCCCGCCATAAATCTTGCTATAGTAGCTTGTGGAGCTTCATCAACCTCGGCCCTAGACATTAACAACATCATCTCGGAGTAGTATTCATCAACACTCCTAGTTCCTTGCCTCAAAGATTGCAACTCTTGGTAGAGACCATTAGTGTAAAAGCTTGGAACAAACCTCTTCCTCATTTAACTTTTTAGACCTAACCAAGTATCAATAGGTCTTTCCAAATTTCTTCTTCTTGTTTGCACCAATTGATTCCACCAATTCAAAGCATTCTCCGTGAATTCAAGAGTAGCAATTTGTACCTTCTTTGGCTCGACATGAAGATAGTAATCAAAGTACATATGCAATTTCGACTCCCACTCCAAGTAATCGGATGGAGACCCTCTCCCATTGAATTTAGGGATTTTGTACTTGATGTTGTCCTTAGGCTCTTCCCTTTCAATTCCCCTCCTAGGTCGCATGTTCTCATTGTGAGCTTGCCCTCCAAGTTCTTGTTGCCTTAATCTCTCCATAGGATCGATTCTAACACCGTGCCTTGGTGGTGGAAGTTGAAGCCTCTCATTGTTGATTGCGGCATTAGCTCCTTGTTGAGCTTGTGGATTTCGAGTTTCCAATGCCTCCAATCTCGTTGTCATGGTGCCAAGTTGTTGTATGATTTGTTGCAACATGGCATTCGCATTCTCTCCTTGATTTTGCTCTTCTTGTCTATCTCCCATTGTATCGACAAAAAGAACAAAGATTAGTAATAAAAATCCTCACAAGTGTGTGTGTCCTTTGACTTGTGCTCTCGTGTTTGTACTCAAATCCTATGGATTGGCGGTCCACTACTCTCTTAATGATCTCACAAGATTATGCCTCTTTCTAGCTTGCAATAGGCCTAATAAGAGCAACTCCTAAAGCACTCCTTTCTTCTCGTGACCTACTTGAGGAACAAACAATTAGTAGCAAAATTGTTGTGAATCAAAGGAAAGTGATCTTAAACCAAACCAAACCACTTATGCAGGCTCTTGATGTCGAATTCCTTCTCCAAAGTTGCTGCACAGAACTCAATTCAAACACAATTCAAATAATCAAGTGGATTAGAAAACCCTAGTACCACTTAATTCCAATTTTGTACCACTTGTCTCCAATAGGGTTTATGACCTGAAATTCTTCAAATCAAATCACAATTCAGAGCAAAAGCAACCCAAGAATCTCAATTACACAATCAATTAGAGTTATTGCAACTAATTAGATCAATTGCACAAGAAAACCCTAATCCCCAAATTTCCCAAACTAAGAACCCTAGTTTCTGGAAAAAATCGATAACAACACATATTTTTTTGATTTTTTTTTCAATATTTTTCCCAGAAAGATCACACCAAAAGAAGTCTAAAGCTCAAATTTCACAGCTTTCCGAGCTCAAACCAATCCAGAACAAAAATAACAAGTTTCTGGTCGAATTTTTTTTATTTTTATATTTTTCGATATAACTACTAGTTATAAGGGACTCAAATCTGAAATTTCAAAGCAAAAAGATGTAAGATGAATCGGCTATGAATTTTCAAAGTTGCTGATTTTTTTGAATTTTCAAGAAGGGTGGTGCGATGAGTGTAAAGGTGAAATCGATGTGATGAATGATGAGTAAAAAGATAGATTTACCGATTGAAGATGATAAACCTAAGCTCTGATTACCAATTGATACGAATCTAGTTGTAATTGGTCCAAATCCACCTTTGCGACCCGCCAAAGATCAACTTGAATCACCAAACTTCTAGATGTGTATGTCGACAATCTTCACTTGATAAATCTTCCTTCGTTCGTCGGCCTTAGACCTCCAAGTCGACCTGCACTTGAACACCTAAGATCACAAGATTCACAAACAACTAAGCAATCACAACCTAATTGTTTTTTCTAGGACTCTACAAGATTGAAGAACCCTAAGTTTGCTCAAACTAGAACAATGAAGCCAAATAATCGATATTGGGTGTGTAAACCTTCTCAACTTTATTGATAACTTGACTTATGTTTTCAAGAGATAAAAGAGCCCTTAAAAAAGAGCCCTTAAAAAAGAGCCCTTATAACTTGGACTTAGTCAAACAAGACCCAACCCAATGTCTTCTAGACTAAATAAATAACTAATCTAAGATAGAATAAAGGCCCATGAGTCCGAATTACACAATGCTAAGCCTAATGCTTTTCGATTTCAAGTAAGATGAATAATTTGGAATCGATGGGAATATTCTTGGTGATGTCGACTTCAATGCTCTCCAAATGGTCTTCAATGGACTCTAAGCCTCCAAGATGAGATCTAACAAAGCCCAATAAAGCTTCCTTAAACCTTTTAGCCCGAGCCCTTGTCATTGGACCTTGCGGAATGGCTAAAGGGTCAAGTGGCCGGTTGTGGCCGGATGGCCCGTGCGATGTCCGGTTGTGGCCGGTTGCCCCATGCATTGCTCCATGTGATGCTCCATGCGTTGGCCGGTCATGGCCGGTTGCTCCATGCGATGGTGGCCGGTCCTCAACTCCTTGCTCCGCCAAGCTTGCGTTTAATCCAGGATCATCCGTGGCATCTTCTTGAATCTCCAAGACATCTCCATGTTTATCCAAGACATGATCTCCAATGGCTCCATTGTGCTCTTCTAAGCCATGATAAGCCCTTGGTGCATCAGAGTTCCTGAAGATTACTTGGATTAGGAGTCAAATTTGGATATGTACTTCGATTATCATCCTTATGCCGAATCTAAGAAGGTACAAATTGTTATTCTTGAATTTGTTGAAAATGCACTTAATTGGTGGAATCAATTGGTTCAATCTAGAAGGAGAAATAGGGAGAGGCCGATTGATACATGGCCTGATTTGAAGAGTGCTATGAGGAAGAGATTTGTGCCAAGTTACTACATCAATTTTCTTTATCAAAGATTGCAAGCTTTGAGGCAAGGATCAAACCACCCCAGAATTTAAATTTCGTTTTAAACAACCTCTTTTCTCCCTAATCATTCCAAAAAAAATTAGACGACATTACTAAAAAATGCCTCCAGTCACGGTATCTCAGCTACACATGGGAAGAGTACGACAATCAATCCGTCTGAGAATTGCTAGACACTGGAACTCATGGAACAAGCAACTGCAACAATCCTTGGAATGAGATTCTTGGGAATTGACAGTAATGTAAGAAAAATCATGAAACACCATTATCGATGCTCTTTAGAGAAGAATGGAAACCCTTATTTCGACTATTAACTCATTTATTTTCTTTGTAGGGTGATGCTATTCATGTCCAAGTTGATGCAAGATCAATCTCCGCTTATAGGCCTCTGATTATTGAAGGAGCTTTGTACATATTGTCTAATTTCCAAGTTGGTACACCTCGTATCCAACTCATTGCCATGAGATCTACCTTAATGATTTGGTTGACAAGAACATCACTTATGGAGCCCGTTGATCACGATTTAACTCCATTCCCTAGACATTGGTTTGACTTTGCTTCTGAAACACAGCTTAACAGGTTGGCGAACACAAACAGATTCCTTACAGGTATGATTTCAGGCCATGAATTCCAATTTTCAACAGTCAATAAAACCTTAGTGAATTAACAAATCATGTCAATCGGATATGGTTGGAAAGGTCTTAACGATCACTGAAGAATATGTTATTGATCTGCCGGACACCAGCGGCATCCAGAGAAGAAGAAATCTGAAAACCCTAACATTACAGTCAGTTTCTTACTCTCAAGTTCAGATATATAAGAGAGACTAACAATGCAGTTGTAAACTACAACAATCGAGAACTTATTATTAGAATAAGTGGCAAAGTGTTGAATCAAATCAATGAGGAAGAAATATTGGTGACTATTCCACGACCAGTTACAATATTTGCAGGATTGCTTACAAGGCGTGGAGATAATGGACCCATGCTATATCTTGCTGTGCCACAAGGCTATATATGAATCTACCTACAAACGAGACTGAAATGGTTCATAAGATGTAGGTTCTACCAATCTTTTCAAATATTAACACATTGAACCTCACAAGATCATAGCACAATTTCCCTTCGAATGCTAATTGCTTTAATTCTTGAAATGACAATTCTCAGGTATGAAGACGTGGAGGGACCAGTTGAACTCATCCCTACATATCAGTTCTGATGTGCTATGAAACTGAGAGCAATCACACATGATTTTGGAATGATGAAACATCGATTTGTTGTAGTGCTTCTATTTTAAGTAGCCTTAATTCCTTTATT
The DNA here is from genome assembly GCA_001974805.1 of Corchorus capsularis. NCBI lineage: Eukaryota > Viridiplantae > Streptophyta > Magnoliopsida > Malvales > Malvaceae > Corchorus > Corchorus capsularis. The sequence continues at coordinate 60,803 of AWWV01011313.1, forward strand.
TTTTACTGTTTTCTGAGATGTCTATGTATGGAAATAAAATGCTTACAAGTCCATCCATTTTTGCCTTTGTCGAATCCCCAATTGCTACATTTATTTGCGTTTTTTGGGGGTTCGTCTCTCTTTTTAAAGATATCTCCATTCGAAAAAAAAAAAACTTATCTGATACAGAACCCTCCATAGTTTGAACCTAAAGTTTAAACTTCAAAGTCTTAACTCATTTATCCTACAAAATAATCTGGAGTTTAAACCAACAGTTGAGCTTACATTTTAAAAGAATATATACAAATTAATATATATTTAAATGAATTAGTTGAGACTTATACCAATTTTGTACCTATTCGTCCTATAAATTATCTATATATACACATATATATAAATGAATTTGTTTGAATTTATACCAATCATGCATCTATATGGTATAGATCCTCAAGAGAATAGGAGACCAAATCCGATGACATAAATGTGCTCTAATTCAGGCTTAACCCTCTAGATCAACATCCCGCTTTTAAGAACATAAACAAGTCATTTGGACCAGTCCGGAACAGGGTTTGGAAGTAAGCCCAAAATATTATGTTGAATCAAACAAGGGATACACAAAACAAATTCCACAATGCCAAGTAAAAAATAACCGAAAGACATTCCTCCAAGATCTCCCATATTTTCCCTTCTTCCGTTCAGGCAAATTATCGAAATCCGAATAGACTGAGTGTGTTGAAGTATTTGCATTGATGGCAACCCCATTATTAAAGAATCGACAACCACCCTCTTATCTTCTCCTTCTTTTTTTTTTTTTTGTTTTTTTATCGTTACATTGGTTCTTTCATTGGAAGACTTTCATCAAATCTCCAGCCATTGCTTGGGATCTGATTGTGAAATATTTAAGGTAAATTTCCATCCCCTTCCTCATGGGCTGATCTTTGAATGCGCGAAGTATGTTGACACTTTTTTTAGTGCAGTTTAGATGATGATTGTTGTTTTCACTTCCTTTGCTTCTCTGCATTTCGCACTAATTATTGATTACTTTGTTACAAATATATCGGTTACATTATGAATTAGAGCGTTAAAAAGATACTCTATTAATTTTCCTCTCCATCAATTGTCAGCACGAATTTGTAAATTAATTCATCAGGCATTGAAGACATTTTTCCATTCCATGTAATAACTTCAATTTACTACTCGCATCCAACCTTGGTGCCGTTTCAAAGCGTTTCCTCTAATACTTGAGCCAACGTGCTAGAACCCCTCGGTCGAGATTAAAGACTCTGCAATACGAGGAGTTGCGGAGACACCTGAACAGAATTGTCGTCCACATATATATAGATACCATCATCCTCCTCCTCGATGCAAAAGCATCTTCATTTCCTCTTAACATAGGGCATATCACGCTAATCTCTTCAAAGCTTTGTATTTTCAAGTTGGTGCGGTTAAACTGAAATTAACATTAACGATGTGATATTATTGTGTCATTGTATAATCTCCATGCTACGATATATTTGTCTGTTTATAGAATGCTAGAAATGTGTTTGTTGGAATACCTGCCTACCCCCCCCCCCCCCAAAAAAAAAAACAACTGCTTTGGCTACTAGTTCGGTCACAGTAGGTGGATGATTTGATATATTTTGCATTGTAGACCATTATTTGATTCAAACTCATTTGCAAATATTTCGCCTTCATACAGAAATAATTCAACAATCATCTATGGACCTCAACCAAGGCGTCGCAAAACCCAATCATCAACCTTAATTACCTCTGAGGAATGAGGTAGACCGACAGACTCTGAGTCTAATTTCGGCTCTGGAAAATCTGCTCCGTGTAAGATACCCGATTGTGGCAGTGAGGGAACCTATTGAAGCAAGAAGGAGGCCTCTTCTAACTGAAGTTTTAAGGTTACTCATTAGATATCACTTCCATGTAATGAACCAGCACGCACCAGCCGAAGCAATAGTAACTAGATGGTTGCATCTTGAACCAGAAAAAATTTAAAGCCTGCAAACTGTGATGCTTATATACTGCAGCAACCCCACATTCAAAGTGCGATGTACACCAATGGATTAGCCAACTTTGTCTTCCCAGAGCTAAATATCAACACAGCAAATCCCACACCACAACCCGTTGACCTTACTGCACCCTCAAACAATTACAAATTGAACAGTGATGAAGAGGTTGTTTACCTCTTTCAGGCAGAGGATATTCTCCAAGTTCAGCTGATGATATATACATACCGGACTATTAATTCAAGGCTTTTAGCGTATCAGCTTAGGTTTAAAATTGGCACAGAGAATTCTCTGGTGCACCATGAGACTGTTGCGGAACCCTTTCAAGCACCAACAAACTTTACAGCCCTCTATTACAATGCACGTGGAGCAGCCTTACCTTCTTTCCGAGCCCATCTTCTGGAATTAGTGGATGAATATCACCTGATGGTCATCATCATAACAGAAACAAGACTTGGTGCAGGGGATGCGAATCCAGTGGCGAGTATACTACAATAAGAATAGGTTATCTCTATGAATCCCACTGGCTACTGTGGTGGGATTTGGCTCTTCTCAAATCTAAGAGACCTATCTTTGGAACATGTTGTTCAAAGTGATGATGAAATTGGAGTCAATTTTTTAAGAGTTTGATGAAGAACACAATTAAAAGGTATATTTCCTCAGTTCAATCAAATACATGTTTAATTTAAGCTTCATAACTTAAAACTAACACTTTGCATTTTGACTTATACCTACAGATCGCAGAATCAAAGCACGAACAAAGCGAACCAATTCATGCAAAGGGCTTCATCCAAATATTAGTTCTAAGTTTTAAGATTGTTCTTTTTTAAATGTTTTATGTTCCATTTTAGCTTTTTAAATTTGACTACCCTATCCAGTGTATCCCTGAAAGGAAATAATTGTTACGAATGCATTATTAATCAAACCACAGCCATGTTGGTCAAGATCTTCATGTGCATTCAATGATATAGTCTTATTAAAAATGTTCTGATTACTATTGTTCTTGGTATTTCCGCTTTCTACACATTTTGCAATCTATAATAGTTAGAATTTTAATAATAATTTAGGCCATGTTCCACATTCTTAGTACTTGAGTGTTTAGCAATCTTATGTTGGAACTTTAACACCAATCTCATGTTGGAACTTTGATTCGAGTTCTCCCAAATTGTTGTTTTTTTTTTAGGATTCTCCAAAGCTAATGAAATATTTTATTTGCAAGGAGAAGAGATTAGAGTATCAAAGGAGGGGAATATGCCAAATTAGAAGTTTGCTCATCATATTTGTGAAATAACGATATTTAATCATGTGGAAAAATTCACAACTGTTTCTTTGGCCAACAAGAGATATTACAACAACTCATTCACTGTCTATCGATTCAAAGTCCATCTATGGTACAACTTTTCCATTCTTTAATTTTCCTAATGCACACAAACACAAGGAAAGGGAGGAAACAAATAAAGAAAGGGCAGGTCTTCACTTTGCGCATTCATAAAATCCAGTTAATTTTTTTTTAATTTTTAGAAGACATTAAAATTTTGGCACATCCTCGGCTCTAATGTGAAGCATGCGTTTTTTGGGAGGATGATTGTTAATGTTCAAAAATACAAATTAAAATCAACATTAGAAGGAGACCCCATCATTACGTCTCTCATTTTTCTGCCCGGGATTTCTCATTAAAACACAATACGTTTTCCATGATCAGAAGTTTTAAGATAGTCAATTTACAATTATTAGCTGAGGAACAAATGTATAGATCAATTATCGCCTAATGAAAACGAAAATTATGGCTAACCAAAATTTTCTAAATTTATATAAACTCTAAGTAATTTCTATTCGATGATGTGTCTAAAGGAAATTATAGAGTCTTCAGTCTACTATTCTAACCTGTTTGTCACAGTTGGTGAAAGTATTTGACTCCATAACAGCTTCTAAATTTATTTTCTGTAATTAATTAATTAATTTAAATTGAAGTGCTCTTTCGGGGTTTCCGTTTTCGTTTTTAATAGAATTGATTCCACTTTCTCGACTTGGTCTCATCTCTTTTCACCGGCAAAACCATTTTCATATGTTGATCCATTCAAAATCGCTCCTTATTCTGATTTCCCAATTCCTTTCTCTTTAGTTAAGATCAACGCCTGAATACAAAACGATTTTCAGCCGTTTACCAGTTCGCATTTATGGCGATTCCGATATTCAAGAATTGTCCTTCAAGCTCTTCTTTAATTGCTTTGCTTTGCCCTCTTTGTTGGATCTTTCATCTTTCACCTGTTCAATTCGACCATATCATTTGTCGATCGTCATCATCAGAGACCTACAAATCGAAGGTAGTTGTTTACACTCCATCAATTTAATAAGTTATTTGGTTGTTTTATCTTTTATGAACTCTCCGAGCTTTAATTCCCACGGCTTCCTCTTTTGTTTTGACAGCCTCCTCACTGCCTGCTGTTAATTATTTGACATCCTAAATATAGCAGAGGTTAGTGTTTCCGGGCTAAAACCATGTTTTCTCTATTTTCCAATAGCTTCCATTTATGCCAATTCTGTCCAACAAAGATGAAATTTGGATGGGTTCATTCCCCCTTTTAATGACTCCCTTGGGTTTGATTTACTCATCTTATTTAGAAGTGAGTCAGATCATGAATTGAGTCATCTTCAAATAATTGTTTGGGAAATTTAAGTTCGGTTGTTTTACTAAATTGCATGATATTTATAGGTATCTGACTTGTGGGTAGCCTAAAAGATTTACTAATTATAATATACATCACATTTGTCCACCGGACTCCAGGTTATTAAATGCTAAAAAGGGTGGAACATGTCCTTTATACTTTGATAGAGATTTCCAATCAATTGTTAGATATGTTGCATAGTTATGGGTAAACTTATTTGTACCAATGATATCTTAAGTTCCATAAAGTTTTTTTTAGATACTTAAGTTCCATAAAGTGATGAAGAAATTAAAAGATGACAGATCTGTATACCCGCCATATCCTCCAAGGGGAAGTTGCATTGTGTTACTACTAAAGCCGTCAAGAATTAGTTTATAACTACTGAGCAGACAATTTTTAATGCCTTTGTTAAGTTAAATGATTATTCTCGGACTTTGCTTCATTTCATTATTAATTGTTCAACCTGCAGTTAATTATTGGCTTTTCTGCTCATGTGTGAACTATTTAAACTCTACTTTTTAATATGCAAAGTTCATGATCTCCCTTTCAAAATTTTCTTGCATTTGAGCTACATAGTCATTTTATGTTGTTGTTATTTGCCTCTTACTATTCATTTACATTTCCAGCAACTTTTAAGAAGCAATTAGAATTCTGTTTAGCTTCGTCCTAGTTGGTGCTCAGGGATGGACGTTTGTGGACCAAAGGAGAATGGTAAATCCACAGGCAGATGATTATTTAAATAGTTAATTAATTGCCTTCGAGAATGATATACTTAAGCACTCATTTAGTAATATAAAAAACCCTTATTCCCTTAGGCAACAACATACCTTTAATTGAGTGTTTTTTTTTCAACGAACTTTGTTTTCGCTATCTTCTACCTTTAAGTGACAACACTTTTTCCAATAAAACCACTTTTTCTTACAACTATAATAATCCTATTTTCACTTAACATTCATTAGAAGAATGCCTCCAGTGACCATTGCACTCCTACACATGGGTTTAGTACCACAAACAATTAGAAGTAGAAAAACAAACACAACCACAGTAATGGGATTTGTAGGAACGGACAACAATGTAAGTCTACAAAGTATATATATGACTTCATCACTTTTGCATCCATAACAACTACTTGAAGAGAACAACTTTTTTTATTTTGCAGGGTGATGCAATTCATGTTCAAATTCCAAGGAGAGCAGTAAACATTCACAGACCCTTCATTCTAGAAGATTCTCTCTACGTTCTATCGGGCTTCAGAGTTACTATGCCGCAGATACGTTTTATCGCAATGAATCGATCTTGATAATTTGGTTGACGAGACAATCATTGATCCAACCAATTATGGGCAATCTAACTCTTCGCTAGATATTGGTTCGATTTCCAATCAGAAACTCGACTCGATCAACTAGCAAACACGGACAGGTTTCTTGCAAGTACCGGTTCTAATCAACCAAACAAAATGAAAAAAACCGTCAAAAAGTATTGTAGTTGCTTGACAACCAATTTGTTACAGATGTCATTGGCAAAGTGCTGGTAATTATAGATGAAGAAATCGTCATGGTACAACACAGAAATCAAACCCATAGGAGAAGGAGACTAAGGATCCTCAGTTTGTAGTATGCACAATTTCTACCCATATTCCTTACAACGGTTTTGAGCAATAAAACTTACATCTTAGTACCAAATCTTAGTGACTAGGTCTTGAATATATCTATAAATAATCGACAACTGGACCAGATCGATGAAGAAGAACTATTAACAACTGTGCCAAGACCGGTCATTATTTTTGCAGGTATGGCGGTAAGAGACGTGTAGAATGAACTGCAATTGATCTCATGTTGTTCGACAAGACTCTACATCAACCTTTTGGTGAATGAGACTGCGATGGTACACGCAATGTAAGCATGGTCATAATCTTTTACAATGTAAGCATGGCACAATCTCTTCTGTGGAAAAAAAAACCGCATATGTTATTATCATATTATCTTTTACAATGATTGAACTCTTTAAAATTTAGGTATGACGACATCAACGGGCCAGTTGAGCTCATCTCTCTCGAAGTATTTGACAAAAAACACCCAAAAACCGGCTGATTACAGGAACAAAGAATAGCGCTTTGTAATGGTTTCGATTTCACACCTTTGTTGTCTTCCATTGGACACAAGAAAAGTTACCATTCAATTCATTGAGTTGACTGTCTTAACCACCATTACATAAAACTTTGAATGAGTAAAATACTCACCTTTGAGAGAGCAACTATGGTGTTAACATTTTAACTTAATATCTAAATACCACTCTTAACTATGGTTGAGAATATCAATATCTATATCTATATCTATGTTCAACTCCTTAGAGTCTCTGCTAATATTTTTTTAAGGTAATGTACATGTGTGCTTGATTAATGAGAAACACTTCAGTTGTCACCAGAGTTCTCAAAACTAAGTGGTTCTGCTGCTATACATCCCGCTCTATAATTCTTGACCGTGAAGCGAACATAATTGGAATGGCCTGTATGATGTTAAAATTAGTAAAGACAAGCGTGATGTGTTGAGTCCATTCCAGAAACGAAATTTTACATTTTCATTAGAATCTTGCAAGTTTAAAAAAAACAAAAAAAAAACATAAGTATTAAATGGTTAAGACCTAGGAGCAACCAGGACCACCAGATACCCATTGCAATCTAACTTATTCACACTATCATCAATTCAGCATAGGAAGAAATCCAGAATCTACAATTACAACAAAAACACCACCTATCTCTTCATCACCCAACTCATTAACAACAATTGATTGGCTAAAAGAATCAAAACACTCGAAAAACATTCATTTTAGCATTCAATTAGAAACATACACAAATAATAGCGAAAAAAAATGATGTCAATATTACATTGAATGAGCTTCAACCGTTTGAAGAAACCTTTGAGGTATATAAACACTGGATTACTTCTTCAAGTCCACAAAGAAACATTCTTCTATTATATGCAACCACTTTTGCTCGAAGAAAGAAACAGAATCTGACAGGACGGTTCTTAACATCAAGTCAGTCTCTCTGATTTTTCTTTCTTTCTTTTTTGAGATTCAGTCTCTTTGATTTTGAACGTAGGAATTTAGATTCCTCTCATAAACCAAGCAATTTTATGCAATTCATCGGTGTTTTTTTTTTTTCAAAATCAATATTAAATATTATATTATATCATGCATCTTTTCTTCCATGAAATCTTATGAGATCCTATAATATGTCCTAGTCTATCGTTTATTAACAATTAAAATCCTATAAAATGAATGGTCTTCATTTTATCGGAGGATTTAATTCAATGGTTAGCATCAAAATACATGCATAGGATACTGCATTTCTGAATTTTGGGTGTTAATCTAGATGGTACTTTAAAATGTGGACCGCTACAAATAATTCGCTAAAAATGTTGTTTCTTAGAGAGCATATCTTATATATTTGTTTATATGCTTCACTGAATATTCTTAGTTTTTGTTATCCTGTTGCTTTGAATGATGAGCTTCCAAAATTATGCTTTTATTACAATTGTATTTTGTTGCGAAATAGCATATATCCACATCACTGGCTGTGTTAAATGTAAGAAATACAGAGATTATCACCTATGAACCAGCAAAATGATGCATTGTTAAGGGATTCACATGTGAGGGAATATCCCACATCATGAAAAGATGAGTTGTTTGAGTAGCTTATATACATGAAGGACCCAAGAAACCATTAGTCTAAACTTTTGGGTTCAAGTTGGTGTCCGGCATGTATATGGGCTGCTCGGTGGGCCTTGTTAAAGCAGACAGGGCCTAGTTTCTCTCCCAACAGGTGGTATCAGAGCCTAGTTTGAGTCAATCAGTGTGGCCTATGAGCACGGTAAACCTGGTTGGCCGTAGGCCAAGGGTGTGGAATTGTGGAATGTTCGTAGCTTGTACCTCTCTAGGGGTTAAGTCTTGGATAGCCGGTAATTGGCTTAAGACTTGACGGGTTGGGCCGCACGTGAGAGAGATGAGAATTCATAAATAAATCGGGGAGATTGTTAAGGGATTCACATGTGAGGAAACATCCCACATCATGAAGAGATGAGTTGTTGGAGTAGCTTAAATACATGAAGGACCCAAGAAGCCATTCGTCTAGGATTTTGGGTTCAAATTGGTGTCCGACATGTATATGGGCTTGTCGGTGGGCCTTGCTAAAGCAGACAGGGCCTGGTTCCTCTCCCAACACACAACTAAACAATAATTTTCCACAACTGCCTCCACGAGAAGCACTATTCCAGTAGACCCGTCAGCTAATCTTAGTGTTGGAAGCTCTCCTGGGTATCAGATACCCGATAATACCACCAAGGCCACCGATTGCAGCAAGAAGGAGGCCAGTGCTTAATGAAATATGTATGTTGCTGCTTGGGTACCACATCCATACAAGCAACAAAATCGTTGCAGCAGACACAGTGATCGCAAGATCGCTGCTATTTGGGTCAGAGAAATGATAAGTCATATTTTAATGCTTATTTTGCATGCTAATTTATACTTTTTTTGTGACTAATCAATGTTAGTTTCCCTAGAATAGTTCATCTTTGTGTTTTCAGGACCATTTGGAGCCATTATTTAAGATTATGAAGATTTGGAGCAATTTTGAATCAATTTGGAGAAATTACTAATTTTGGTCAACTTTAGCCCGAGAGCCCAGTGAAGCTTATTAAGCTTAAAAGAAGCTTGAATCATTAAAGATCCAAATTTGATTTCTCTAGGCTCAATTCACATATCTTATGTCCAATTAAAAGTTTCAAGCCCAAACAGCAATTATGATACAGTAAATAATTGATGATTGGAGAAATTCCAAATCCTAGTTAAAAGAGGATTTTCAAGTGCAGTTTCGGTAGAAAAATCATATCTTTTGATCTAGAGCTCAGAAAAATGCATATGATATGCCGTTGGAAAACTGACTTCAAGCTCTACAACTTTTCTTCTGACCTCGAGAGCTAATTCGGATTGGAAGAATGTCGATTTTTCCCCTGAATTTTCTGGACAGATTTGGTCGATTATCCTACTTGGCTTTGGAATTGTTTTGCCGACTTGAACAATGCATGGACGGTAATTGCAGCTGTAAATTGATGATGTGTAACACTCTAATTGGCTATTGGGTATTGAAGATGCTAATTAATGAAGATCTACTTCAATCAATTAAAACTCATTACTTGGAGACAAAGTTGATGCAATTCCTAGTTAGATTTGGACTAGATTTTAGATGTCAATTTTACCCTTTATGCCGCCACATCTAAGGGCTGGCATTGATTGTTATAAGGGTAGGATGTGTCCTAGGTTTGCCTATAAATATGGAGGATTATCTTAGGATTTGTCATAACTCATACTACACAATTGAAGAAAATTTTCTTATAGCTAGAAGTTGTCGACTTCTAGGGTTTCCTTACACTAGTCGACTGTTACTTTGTTTATGTTGGAGATTTCGATAATGTCTTCTTCAATCATGAGTGAGTAATTTCCTTTAATCTTTCCAATGTGAGTGATATCAATCTCTTGACAATTTAATCTATGGGGAGGAGTATTAAGCATATCGACTTTGCTATGTTGAATTCGATAAAGATTGTTTCATGACCTTATCGATTTTGATATAGTGATGTTGATTATATAGTTGTTTTAATGTTGATTGTGTTCTTGATAATTTGATTCATATTTTCTTATCAATCCCCATAATTATTGCTTATGTTGTGAATTGATTGTTGTTAGATTTAGGACTGTCTAATTATGATCTTTACATAACAATTGCTAAGTTAGATTGAGTGAATAACTAGTAATTGGATCTAATTATTGGTAGCATGATTTAGTATGATCAATGAAAGACTAGTAATTGAAATATTAAATTGGGATTTGATTTGATCTTATACTTAGATGAATAACTAGTAATCATAAGTATAAGCTTGGTGTATTTATGGTTCTTAATGCTTTGTTAATTGCTTAAATTGGTGAATAACTAGTAGCTAATTTTTGTAATTGATAAAAGATGTTTAATTAGGAATAGCTAGTACTAATTAGATTTATGATTGATGGATTAGGATGAAGGAGAATAACTAGTATTCTGATTCCTTGCCAAGGATTGGATTAAATTAAGTTGGTTGATTTATGGTGATCCGATGATTCATGATTTTAGTTGTAAAGAGAGAGATTGATCTTATATTGGGAAGGTGTTTATAAATTGTTGTTTCCTTTATTTTAATAGCTTTCAATTTACTTTCTATTTAATTTGAATTGCTTAATCTTTACTTCTTTAATTTTGATTGTGACAAATTGAGTTGAAAAGAGCCGAAAAGTCTCTTTGTGGGATCGACCTATGCTTGCCCTAGCTACTTGTTAGAGTTAGTTCAGTATTTATTTTTGTGATTACTGACTACGTGATCAACCAAATTCCAAGCCTATAGACTGTGATGGTCAAATTTCAGCAACCAGTCAACCACACATACAGATCGTGTTTTTTTCTACCGATCTGGCCAATTTCTGCTTTCCACGTTTAAATCTTGACATGGAAAAACCAATTCCATAAACTTGCAATCTGGACAGTGCCAAAAAACATTACATATTGGACAATGATGAAAAACTCATCTATGTGTTTGAGGCCAAACAATACTTCAAGCTCAGTTGGCAATTCTCCCATCTTCCAGCCTCACCTCACCTCTCCTCTCCTGACCTACCACCTGAGGTTCAACATAGGAAGGGCAAACTCTTTACTCCAACTCTCAACTATCACACCGGCATTTGAAGACGACACTGACTTGACAGCTATCTACTACAATGCGCGCGGAGCAGCACTGTTCGCTTTTAGGGCACACCTCCAAGAATTGGTGAATGAGTATCGGCCTATGATAATAATCATGACTGAAACAAAATTGGGAATAGGGGAAGCACATCAACTTGCATCTGCACTCCAATACAACCAGGTGATGAGTGCCGCTGCAACCAGATACTATGGTGGAATTTGGCTTTTCTCAGACCTTAGAAACTTTTCATTGGAACCCATCTTGCAGGGAGACAATCAAATCACTGTCAACCTTCTCAAAGTCTAGAGAAAAACCTTATTGGGACAGGTATCTTGGAAAAGGATGAAGCAATCTGAAACAGAGATGATAAAAAGATGAGCAACACTCATTGAATTGAGCAAGTGCAGGGCACCATTTAGATAGAAACAACTCAAGATGCCTACGAAAGTTGCGCCAAAACTGAGCTTCCCTCTCCTCAAGTTCAGGTGCAGTGGCCAAAGTAAGAGCAAAAGCATAAAAGACATCTAAAGACTCAACATTGGTAGTTCTGTTTACATGGGAAAGAAGTTCCCTGAGGCCTTTTAGAGCTTCCATTAATTCAGATTCTGAAGGAGATTGAGGACATGAAGCTACTAAAATTCCAGAAGCTTCCGATAAGGCCTTTGAGATGAATATCTTCAAAGAATCACATCTCTTAGCCAATGCAGCAGGGTCCTGAAAGAAACCACCAACTAAGTATTTTTTTACTTGCAAATTTCAAAATATTTGAAATAAATTGCATAAAGTTGGTTTCTTACTGAAGAAGAGGAAGCGTTTGATTTAACAAGAGGAGTTGGTGCCACCAAAATTTCATCATCAGAGGAATTTGAATTAGCTTTTCTAGGTGATGGTGCCACATTTTGAACAACCTAAGAATAAATTTGGTGAATAATGTGTTTTTGCCGAATTGAGAAAGCAAAGAAGTAAGGTGTAGAAGCTTACTTGATCTCGTGAAGGAGACTTGTTGGCCGAAGCTTATGGTGCAGGTGCAGTAGCCTTCTTTTTAATCCCAACATTTGAGCATGGTGTAGCGCTAATGGCATCAAAGTCAGAAATCTGATCTCTTGCCATCTGCACCAAATAATCAGAAGTCAAAAATTATGAACCATAATTGTGCATGTTTAAATCGCAAAAGGATAAGAAAAGCTTACTTCATCCAAGTGATCCATGACATTGCCACCATCTTGGGAATCAGAACCCATATCTTTCAAAATGTTTGCCAATGCATCATTATCAGGCTGCACCTTGGCTAAATCATCATCTAGATCACCAAGAGAGTTAGTGTCATCCGAATGGCCATCTTCACCAACTTGTGTGATTTTTCTAATCAAAGCAACTTCATTTTGACCATTTTCTGCGGCCATGCGATTTGGAGAAAGGGGAGGAGTGTAAGGTGGTGAATCATCATCAACATGTTCACGTGGTGAAGGACTTTTTGCCACCTTGATTGGAATTAATTCAAGCAAAAATTAAATGAAAATTCATATAGTTTGAGTTATGAATTTATAAGGAAACAACTCAAGATGTCGAAACGTCCAGGTCCGGGAGACCCTGCCGCTACGACTTTGGAAAGAAAGGAGTCGCCACTAATCTTTTTTGCCTAGGTGTGATTAGCCACCTATAATTCTTAGACCTAATGGACCATGCATGACGACGGACACACCAAGTCTAAAACTACGGTCTGTGAACCAAAGCCCAAGTTCGGGAGTCGGTTACATGTGAGGAAGGATTAGCACCCCCACAACGCCCGTCAAACGACGGTACCTCTAGTCTAATCTAACTCTAACGGGTTTAATCTTAAAGGTTGCTTTTTCTTAATCTTGATTATTATTAGAAAAAGGGTTATAAAGGAAAATAAAACCACTTTTTAAACCAAATGTCGAGGACACGAAGAATGTGATCGAACTATCGTTGATCAATTCTATTTCGATTCTCTTTCACTATTTGTTCTCTTGTTGATCTTTTTCTGTTCAAAAAAGAAATTTTGAAAATGCTGTGACAAATCCTTTTATTTTTATTTTTAAAGTCTTTTATTTTTGCTTTGGAAACTTCCATTTTAGTCTTCCTAAAAATGGTGAGAAAATCTTTTTTCTTATCATTTTGAAAATCTTTTTTTTCCAACTTTATTGATCTTCTTACTAAGTCTGGTTTTGAATTTTGAAAAAACCTCTTGATTTAAATCTTAGAAGCTCTTGATTACCAATTTTAATTAATTTTGAAAACTAACTAAGAGAAC